>ONZH01010929.1:0-32099 GCA_900303285.1 Rhinella marina | reverse complement strand
ATCTCCAGGCTAAGCAATTTGGAGATGTGGACATTGAGGGCTTGGGCATGTGGGTGGGTGGAACTGTATTTCCTCTTGCGCTCCAGCGTCTGCTGTAAAGACAGCTGAACGCTGCGCTGGGACACGTTGGTGGACACTGTGGAGGATTGTTGAGGCGAAGGTGTGGTTTTCCGGCGGGAGGCGCTCGTGCCGGGGTCCTGGGCAGGGGGTTGACTAGCAGAGGCAACGAGTGACGCAGGGGGTTGACTAGCAGAGGCAGCGAGTGACACAGGGGAAGGAGCAGTGGTGTGACCCGCAGGAGGTGGTGAACGGCCTTGGTTCCATTGAGTGGGGTGTTTAGCACTCATATGCCTGCGCATGCTGGTGGTGGTTAGGCTAGTAGTGGTGGCACCCCTGCTGATCCTGGTGTGGCACAGGTTGCACACCACAGTCCGTCGATCATCCTAACTTTCTTTAAAGAACCTCCAGACTTGCGAACATCTAGGCCTCGCCACGGGAGCTTCACTACGTGAAACAGTTGCTGATGATGCACCAGCTCTGGCCCTGCTTCTCCCTCTGGCCACACCACTGCCTCTTCCAACCTGTTCTGGTGCAGCACTCGCCTCCGCCTCAGAAGCACTGTCTTCATTCGGCATATGAACCCAGCTCGGGTCAGTCACCTCGTCATCCTCCGATTCCTCAGTCTGCTCCCCCCTCGGAATTCCTCCCCTTACAACAACTTCACCACTGTCTGACAACCGTGTCTCCTCATCGTCCGACACCTCTTTACAAACTTCTTCCACTAAGTCAACAATGTCATTATCATCATCACCCCCAGACTGTGACAGTTGAAACACTTGGGCATCGGGAAAGAGGTCAGCAGCAACCTGAGAAGTGGTTTGTGACTCTGGGAAGGGTCCAGAAAACAGTTCCTCAGAGTATGCCGGATCGCATTCCAAATTTTCCTGGGAGGGGGCAGACTGGGGGGAAGGAGGTTGAGGTGGAGGAGCCAGAGGAGTGCTCCCTTGGGTAACGTGGGTGGACTGCGTGGAAGACTGACTGGCGGACAAATGACTTGAAGCATTATCTGCAATCCACGAGATCAGCTGTTCGCACTGTTGTGGTTTCAACAGTCCTCTACCACGTGTCCCTGTAAGTTGAGACATGAAGCTAGGGAGTGTAGCTCTGCGGCGTTCCACAGCTCCCTCATCAGCAGGTACTGTCTCACCCTGCCCAGGACCACGGCCTCTGCCCCCTGCAGTAATTGACTGCCCACGCCCACGCCCTCGTCCTCGTCCTCGAACCTTAGCCCTGGGGTTCCACATTTTCTGTATATAATTGTATTCTATAAAAAAAATAAAATAAATTGTCCTGGTTTACTGAAAACCACAAACTTGTTCAGTCTGGTTTAATTTTGTGACGTACAGAAAGTGTCACCTGGACAGTATATACCGTTTGGAGTGAGTATGCTGAACTGCGTCACACAGAAAGGTGACACGCAGCTGTGTGAAAAGGATTTGTATCACTCAGCTAAAACAACAAAAAACTAATTTTTTTTCTATATTTTTTTTTTTTATATTTTTTTTCTTTCAGTTTAGTTTTTTTGGGAACGTGACGTGTGGAAACTATCGTACAGCTGACTGACACCTTACTGACGGTAGCTATTTAGACTGAGACCCAGACAAAAGTCGCACAGAGATTTTTAGGATCAAGCTATATATACGTGACAGGTAGCAGGTGACTTGGTTGTTTTTTGTGACGTACAGACAGTGTCACCTGGACAGTATATACCGTTTGGAGTGAGTGTGCTGAACTGCGTCACACAGAAAGGTGACACGCAGCTGTGTGAAATGGATTTGTATCACTCAGCTAAAACAACAAAAAACTAATTTTTTTTGGGAACGTGACGTGCAGAAACTATCGTAGAGCTAACTGACACCCTACTGACGGTAGCTATTTAGACTGCAACCCAGACAAATGTCGCACAGAGATTTTTGGGATGAAGCCATACACGTGACAGGCAGCAAATGACTTGGTTGTATTCGGTGACATACAGAAAGTGTCACCTGGACAGAAAATAGTGAGTGTATTGAACTGTGACACACAGAATGGTTCCACACTGCTGTGTGCAATGGATTTGTATCACTGAGATATAACATAAAAAAAGGGGGTTATATATGGCGATAGCTGCACTACTAGTGCCAGCCAGCCAAGTGACAAAAAAAAAAAAAATGTCTTCTAGCCCTTAGAAGGGCTGTTGGGTTCTTTGTGGGTGATCCCTGCCTAACAGACAACTAAATGCAGGCCCTAACACTGTCCCTGAAAGGCAGCAGCTCTATCCCTAACGACATCCAGACGGCATCTGAGCCGAGCACCGCGGCCAGTCGGTAGTATATTCCAGGGTCACCTTATCAGGCCAGCCAACCCCTGCTATCGACATGTAAGGGCCCCACATGATGCTGGGTGGTACGCAGAGTCTCCTGGCTTGTGATTGGCTGTGTTTTTAGGCGCCAAAAAAGCACAATGCGGAAGTTGCCATTTCCTCGAGCATGGCGAGATACTCGTCCGAGCAGCGAGCACTTTCGAGTACCCTAATGCTCGGACGAGCATGCTCGCTCATCTCTAGCTATGCACCATCATTTCCTTCCGATTTTAACCCCTTCTGTAGGTTATTGAGGGATAGCTTGAGATGACTTCCTTTAGGTCTCTGTCCGTTCGCAGGACATACCAGTGTCGCTTCAGAACATTCAAAACTGTCTGGTGTTGTATGCCAAATGTTCCAATACATCTGATAACTGTATCTTCATTTTTCTTATCCTTCTCTTTCAGAAGGTTCTCTCTTGTGATACTCTTAGCTTTCCCATAGGCTCTATGTAGAACCTTCTTTGGGTATCCTCTCTTTCGGAACCTACTGTATAGGAGGCTACTCTCTCTCTCAAAAGTCTCCTCTATTGAGCAGTTTCTTCTTGCTCTAAGGTATTGACCAACCGGGATTCCTGATTTTAGGGGCTGTGGGTGGTAACTCTCCCAGTGGGGGAAGTTGTTTGTCGCTGTTGGCTTCCTATATATCTCCGTTTCCACACTGCCGTCAGATCGCAGAGATATTTTAAGATCAAGAAAGTTGAGGCTTTGTTTTTGTATTTCTGCCATGAAACGTAAACCAATTTCGCTCATATTTAAAGCTGCTGTAAATTCGTGAAACTGTAATTCAGTGCCATCCCAGAAAATTAAAATATCATCAATATATCTACCCCAAAATAAAATGTGTTCAGTGTGTCTCCCATTGTGTTCCGTGAAGACAAACTTATCTTCTCACCACCCTAAAAACAAATTTGCAAACGCCGGTGCGCAAATCGTGCCCACTGCTGTGCCAGTGATTTGTAAATAATATTCATTATTAAAAGTAAAATAATTGTGCGTAAGTATGAAATGTAATAATGTGATAACAAAATCATTGTGTAAGTGAAATTATGTACCCTTTGTGTTCAGAAATGATTGTACTGCTGCAATTCTTAGTTTATGTCTGATACTAATATACAATGCCTCAACGTCTAAACTGGCTATTAATGTGTTTTTGTTCACATGCCTATTCTGCAGTCTGACCACAGTGTCTTTAGTGTCCCTCAGATAGGAAGGAAGTGTTTGGACAAACGGTGAAATGATTTAGTCTACATAAGCACTAACGCCTTCACATACATTGCCATTCCCGGAGACAATTGGTCTACGGAAATAGGTTGCCGTTTTTTGTGTACTTTTGGAATTCCATAGAACGTTGCAATTGTGGGTCTCGGATTATACATAACTTTAAATTCCTCTTTAGTAATTAACTGACACTCTTTTGCTTGGGTCAGTAAGTTCTTTAATTCCCTATTAAACTTTTCAGTTGGATTATTATCCAATTTTTATAGGTTTTAGTATCTTTTAGGAGTTCCATCACCATGGCTACGTAATCACCTTTGTCCATTAAAACAACATTTCCTCCCTGATCTGAGGGCTTCACTATTAAATCTTCCTCTCTTTATCAGTTGATTTAAAGCCTCTTTCTCCTCCACTGGGAGGTAAGCTCCCACAGCCTCCTTTCTTGTTTCTA
This sequence comes from Rhinella marina, assembly GCA_900303285.1. NCBI lineage: Eukaryota > Metazoa > Chordata > Amphibia > Anura > Bufonidae > Rhinella > Rhinella marina. Next base: position 28,030 of record ONZH01010929.1, on the reverse strand, counting down.
TCTTTTGGAGATCTTGAGTTACCAAATCTACGAATGTCTGAATGCTGGCATGTCCAGCGAATGGAGGAGTAAATCAAGATGTAGGGGAAAGTGAGCTGAAAGGAGGTTTAGGATAGACAATTTCCCCCAGCCCTTTTCTATGAAGTTCTTCTAGTGCACTCAGAGCTTCTATTTCCTGTATACCCAATTTTTCGGGGTTTTTGTTTTTGAATTCTTTATGTAATGCCAGTTTTCTGGCAAATAGGTTTATATCTTTCACCCAACGAAAACAATCAAACTGGGGAGCAGGGGTGAATGATAGTCCTCTTTGAATCAAAGATTCAGTTTCAGGTTTAAGAATAACATGAGACATATTTATTATTTGCATAGCCGCTTCGGTAGTATTACTCTCTATGCCTTCTGGTTGTAGCCCCATTTGTCCCTGTCCTTCAATTGGACGCCTGCCGCTAAAAAAGACGTCAAGACTTGAGGCGTTGGGAGAATGGTTGGAAGATTGTAGGGAGGCACTGCTCCATTGTTTGGTCCCGTCACTGATATATTTGCTGATGTCTGAGGTACAGAGAAAAAGGATACACCAGAAGACGGTTTTTGAGTATAGGTCTGAGTAGGTTGCATCTCCTGACTTACATTTGTTGTTCCTGGCCATCGTTGATTAGTATTGGAGCTTTTCTTTTGTGTTTGCCCTATTTTATTTTTGGCTTTCCTTTTGGTACTTCCTTTTTGGCCACCTGTACTACCTTCTGACTCTGACACTTCAGATTCTGATATATCTGTGTATTGTTGTTGCCAATTACCCCTTTTATTTGGGGGAAATCTATCAGTGTTTTTTATATAGATATGTCCTGTGTCAAAGTCCCTTTTATCCCCGTTATATTTTCTTGTTATATACCTGTATATACCCTGTTATATACCTTCTGAAAGAGAAGGATAAGAAAAATGGAGATACAGTTATCAGATGTATTGGAACATTTGACATACAACACCAGACAGTTTTGAATGTTCTGAAGCGACACTGGCATGTCCTGCGAACGGACAGAGACCTAAAGGAAGTCATCTCAAGCTATCCCTCAATAACCTACAGAAGGGGGAAAAATCGGAAGGAAATGATGGTGCATAGCCATTTCCAAAATAGAATACAGAGAGTTGAAACATGGCTGACCACGAAAGGGTCTTATCCCTGTGGTAGTTGCTCCTTCTGTAGGTATATGGTTCCTACACGAGAATTTACTAACCCAGTTGATGGGAAAAAATATGATGTTAGGGAGTACATAAACTGCAGGACCACAAGTGTTGTGTATGCAATTCAATGCAGCTGCCTGAAATTATACATAGGGAAAACTATACAGGAGCTGAGGAGGAGAGTGTCCAGACATCTGAGCAATCTGAACACTCAAGATGACACCCCCCAGTTAAACATTTGAGAACCAAGCACCGGAGCAACCCACTGGATCTAAAAATCTGGGGAATACAGAGGGTGAAGATGGGTCCCAGACAAGGAGACATGGATATTAAATTACAACAAGAGGAGGCTAAATGGATATATAGGCTGGAATCTCTATCACCGAATGGTTTAAATGAGGGCTTCACGTTTGCTCCCTTTTTAGGGAAAAGGATAAGGAGGAAAAAGGGCTACTTAAAATGTTGAAAGGGAAGAATCAGACATGGAGTCTCAGAAGTACAGAAAAATGGAGGGACCATATGTGAAGAAAAATATGCATTGGGATTGTACCCAATAAATGGTGGAACTACATAGAGAATAGGTGACCTCAAAGTACATATCCCTATTCCCTTTCCCCCCTCCCCCTTCCCTTTCCTTCAGCATCCCTTCTCTACTCTTTTTAGGGAATATATAAGAAACCAGGATAGTAAGCAAAATAAATTAGGAAAAAGATCAATAGGTCGCTAGGATTGGAGAACATGGTTGTGTTTAATGTGGCGATAGATAGCATATGTACAGAGCAATGAGCTTCAAAATAATAGTGACATATAGATCCTAAATAAAAATAAAAAATGTGATGAGCTACTAATACTAAGAAGATTCAATAGAGAAAATGAAGTGGCAAGAAATATACGCGTCCGTATCGACCGGCTCTATAAAAATATCACATAATCCATCCCGCCAGGTGAACACAGTAAAAAATAAAAAATAAAAACAGTGCCAAAACAGCCATTTTTTGGTCACCTTCCCCTACAAAAAGTGTAATACTACGCGATCAAAAAGGCGTATTTACCCCAAAATGGTATTAATAAAATCGTCATCTCGTCCCGCAAAAAATGATACCCTACCTAAGACAATCGCCCAAAAAATAAAAAAAATATGGCTTTTAGAAAATGGCAACACAAAAAAAGATTTTATTCTGTTCAAAAATAAATCTAATGTGTAAAACTTTCCAAAAATAAAAAAGTTAGACATGTTTGGTATCGCCACGTCCGTAACAACCTGCTCTATAAAAATATTACATGAGATGGCCCCCCAGACGAATGCTGTAAAAAAATTGTTACAAAAACTATGCCAAAATAGCCATTTTTTTCCCTCTTGCCTCACAAAAAGTGTAATAGCAGGCGATCAAAAAGGCGTATTTGACCCAAAATGGTACCAATCAAACCGTCATTTTATCCTGAAAAATGATACCCTACCTGAGACAATCGCCCGAAAACTGAAAAAAATATGGCTCTCTTCAAATGGCAACACAAAATAAAGATTTTATTCTGTTCAAAAATGCATCTAATGTGTAAAACTTTCCAAAAATAAAAAAGTTAGACATATTTGGTATCGCCACGTCCGTAACAACCTGCTCTATAAAAATATCACATGATTTGCCCTCTCTGGTGAATGCTGTAAAAAAAAATTAAAAAAAACCATGCCAAAACAGCTATTTTTTTTTTCACCTTGACTGACAAAAAGTGTAATACCAAGCGATCAAAAAGTCTTATATACCCCAAAATGGTACCAATGAAAGCATCAGCTCATCCCGCAAAAAATAAGCCCCCACATAAGACAATAACTCAAAAAAATTAAAATCAGTGGCTCCCGCAAACCATTCCGTCAAAATCTGTGTTGTAAAATCCATATGGCGCTCCTTCTGTTTTGAGTCCTGCCATGTGCCCCCACATCAGTTTACCACAACATATGGGGTGTTGCCGTATTCAGGAGAAAATGGTAACAAATTATGGGGTGCTTTTCTTCTGTTACCCCTTATGAAAATACAAAATATTTGGGGCTAAAGCAACATTTTATTGGAAGAAATGAAATTTTTGATTTTCACAGCCAAGTGTTTCCAAACTCCGTAAAACACTTAGGGGGTCAAAGTGGCCAGTACCCTCCTTAATATATTTGTTGAAGGTATTAGTTTCCAAAATGGGGTCACTTTTTGAGGGTTTCCACTCTAGGGGTACGTCAGGGTCTCTCAATTACAAAATGGTGCCTAAAAACTATTCTAGCAAAATCTGCCTCCAAAATCCATATGGCGCCCCTTTCCTTCTGACCACTGCCACAAACCCATAGAGACGTTTACCACCACATATGGGGTATTTCTGTAAACTGCACAATCAGAGCAATGTATATTGAGGTTTAGTTTGCTGTTAACTCTTACTGTGTTGCAAGAAAAAAATTATTAACATGAATAATCTACCAAAAAAGTGAAATTTTGAAATTTCACCTCCATTTTCCTTTAATTCTTGTGGAACACCTCAAGGGTTAACAAAGTTTGTAACAGCAGTTTTTTTATAATTTGAGGGGTGTAGTTTCTAAAATGGGGTCATTTATGGGGGGTTTCATTATGTAAGCCCCTCAAAATCACTTTATATCTGAATTGGTGCTTAAAAAAATGGTTTTGGAAAATTTGGTGAAAATTTGAAAAATGGCTTCTAAACTTCTAAGCCCTCTAACCTCCTAAAAAAAGTAAAATGACATTTATAAAATGATGCCAACATAAAGTAGACATATGGGGAATGTAAAATAATAACTATTTGTGGAGGTATTACTATGTATTTTGAAAGTAGAGAAATTGAAATTTGGAAATTTTTCCAAATTTTTGGTAAATTTGGTATTTTTTAAAAAATAAAAATGAAATATGTTTGCCAAAAATTTACTACTGTCGTGAAGCACAATATGTGACGAGAAAACAATCTCAGAATGGCATTGATAAGTAAAAGCGTTCCAAAGTTATTACCACATAAAGTGACACATGTCAGATTTGCAAAAAATGGCCTGGGCATGAAGGTGAAAACAGGCTTGGGGTTGAAGGGGTTAAACACGATAAATAAATGTTAAGTTTTATTGACTAATAGGTGCACAAATTAGGACATTTTTTTGATCCTTTGGATCATTGGATATAATTAAGATCTCTGACTTGAACCCAATCAAATATATAAAATATATCTGGAGAGACAAATGAAAATGTCTACTGACAGTCCCCATCCAACATGACCGTGCCATTGTAGTCCCCCTCTCCCCTTAAGAATGGTGCCTGCTTTCAGGTCTGCTGCTTATGTGTCACAAGCCTTTCTGTTGCTTACAGTGGATAGTGGCTTCATGAAATTGCTTATTTTTCTAGCTTAATATAATACCAAATTTTAGAATAGGGCTGCATATTCTCAGTTAATAGCCAGGCACATGGCTATTAACTGAGGAAAATGACGTTCCGCCCCCGCAAGAGCGGGAAAGTGAAGATACGCCCCCCTCAGAACTGGAAAAAAAACAATAGTACGCCAAGGATTTGTACGCACTTTTGTACGCTCATGCGTACGTGTTCACATAAGCTGCGTACCTTTAACAAGTGTACGTTTGTTATTAGTGTGCAAATGTTCGCAAAACACCACATAATTACATATAATTTGTACGCACCTTCGTCGAATAGATTCGTATTCGTTCTTGTGAAAATTTCAACGAATATTCGGCGAAGCAAATTATGGATGATTCGCTCATCTCTAGCCACAACATACCATAATATGAAAAAAACTGAATGAATCTGAAGAAACTGAAATCAATATAAATACTTTTAAGTCATTTAGGATGTAAACTGTTATGTGGATGGTGAACACAGTACAGGAAGTGTTGCCATTTGAACAAAGATGTCCGAAACGTCAAGCCCTAACGACACTGGTAAAGCTTTTAATTGTTTTTCACATTTTTCCTCTGCAGTCAAGGGTCTTTTATGAAATATTTTCAGTTTTTCTTGTTAAAGGCATAATGTAACTTTTAAAGTATAACACAATAAAAACAAATAATATATAATGATATAAACTACAAAAAGATACTCAAGTAGAACCACAGTTTAATCTATAACTGATGCCATGAATATGGGGTGAGATGATAAAAACTTACCTCTTTGTCACCTATTCTTCCTGGGGTAAGCACAGAAGATATAAGAGATTTAACAATGACTTCATTCATGATTTCTTCTGCTCCAGGTAGGCTTGTTTTGTTGAAAAATAACTTCGATTTGAACCTGCCAAATTTAGTTGAACCAAGAGGTTTGTGAAATGTGATTTATAGCTTGAGTAATATAATAACGGACAAAAACATTTTAATTTATTAATGAAGTCTACTCTTCTAGAAAAAGATTGAATAGTCAATTGAACAACAGTTCACTAAAATACATTAACATCAGGTCAACTGCTTTGCATTTCAAACAATATGTGCACATTTCCATGGAGGGTAATCTAAAACTGTATTTTTTACGAGCAGCCAGTGCATCTTTATCTTAAAATTCCAAATGTTTCAACAATGGAAAATTGTTAAGAACTAGACAATTATTTTTCAGCATCAATTGATTAATGACTTAGTCTTGACACTGAGAAAGTATAGAACAAAGAAATTCATTATAATAATGCATAGGCATAAACCATCTTCATTAATTGGGTCTTTTAACATTAGCTTGCCATAAAAGAGAATATGCTATGAAGAAGACGGACAAATATTAACTTTAACTGCATCCTAAGATGCCTATGATGAAAGTGATGGATAAATAAAGCGTCTATGCTCAATTAAAAATGTTTTTGCATGCATGGCTTGTACCGACGGGTCTAGGGGACACTGACAAATATAGTATCATATGCACTTTAAATTTTTGAAACTTTTATGTATCAATTAACAGATGGAGAAGGTTCAGCTATGACCCCAAGGCATGGGCATTTATTATACCGAACTATGGAAACTCATGCCCAATGGCATCTCAAAATTGATATCCACAGTAGTATTGATGGGGCTTGTTTATCAGTTGCTGCTAAATGAATTTATGATATGTACCAACTGAATCTGTTAAATTAGTTTTCTTACTGTTTCACCATGAATGAAACCAGTGTGGTGATCAGCTAATCACTATTAAATGAATTTCAGCAGGAAAAATGTAGTTTTACACAGAAGTTACTCAAATGAATGACCATTTATGCAATACATGGATGGGCCTATCCCCAACCCCATGAACAGGAATCGGCTAATGCTTTTTAGGTGGCATATAGATGGATGTGTCAATGGGTGTCCCACTTCTATAGCATCTATATGCCCACATAGGGCAGACTGGAGCCTACCTTTAAGTGTAAATATTTCACAGATATTAAAAGGGTCATCCCATGATAGTACGTTATGGCATAGTGCCAGGTTGTAAAGACACTTTACGGTCTATCTTGGTTAAAGGGCTACTCTGCTTAGGACAACTGGCAAGTATCACTTGATAAAAAGATGATCGTAAAATGCCCCCTTTCTGGAAACTCCAGTGGTAAGATTTATGGGGGATCCTTGCTGTAAGTGTTCCCTGCAGCTCTACTGTAGTAGAAATTAAACAGCACACAGTGCCCGTCTGTAAACTCCTGGACAGTCAGTAAAAATAGGAGAATTGCCCAGTGGCCACAAACAATTGATGTGTCTTGGTTATTTTGAAGCTGAAGGAATTTGTATAAATTATAATGATTGTAATTACCATGCTTTTACAGTTTCCAGTACAGTAAATGTGCTTTTATTGGTATCTGATCTGCATATTACTTATCATTTTAATTATTGGTTAATAAATGGTTGAATGGTGTTCCAATGCATCTGTAAAAACATTGGCCCAGAAAGTTGCCTAGAAAAAAAAATCAGTTTGGCACCCTGGATGTAACACTAGGAATGGCAGAACTTGTAGAAAGCGAGAACGTTTTTTCTGTATCAGTTTTTGATAGAGTATATACATTTTTGCTATATTCTTTGTGTAGTAATGTGGTCCAGAAAGGAGAACTACTACTGTGTCTTTCCAGAAAGATCCCTGGAATATATCTGTATGTTTTTCCACAACAGGCTGACTTCAAAAGGTAAATCCAGTCAAAATGATCTTGTTATAACAATGGGTGAGACGTACACACTGGAGACATCTGTGATCTTGGATCACCGCTTATTTTTAGAATTAAAGTATTTTGTAAAGCGTTCATCCCTCTTTGACTTATAACTGAATTTTGAAAAGTTCGCTTCGCTTCGGCGAACTTTCGTGAAGTTCGGATTCGTACGAACCGAACCTAAAACGAACCTTGCTATAACGGCTGAATAATTGCTGCTACAATAATGGGAGTCTGATAGGGTATAGTTTCGTTTACTTGCAGTTGCTATTACAATGAAAAAATTGGAAAAAATCCAAGTGACTTCAACAACGGCGACGCAAAATATACGCATATTTGAGAATTTACACTAATGCGTACGCTAATGCGAACATTCCCGCACAAATAACGAACATACAGTCTAGCGTTGTCAAAGGTACGCTACTTAACTGAATATGTACGCATTAGCGTACGCATACACTGCGTCTGTGAACATTCCTACTCAAGTAACAAACATACAGTCTAGCGTTGTCAAAGGTACTCTACTTAATAATGTACACTAATGCGTACACTAATGCGTATGAATTCATAAAATGCGTGTACACATTAGTGAACATTCTCAAATATGCGTATATTTAGGGTATGGCATATGGCATATTCCATACCCTAAATATACGCATATTTGAGAATGTTCGCTAATGTGTACGCATTTTATGAATTCATACACATTAGTGTACATTCTCAAATATGCGTATATTTTGAGTCGCCGTTATTTTAACCAGATTCGTTACGAACTTTCTCAAAATTCGGTTCGGTGACGAACCGAACTTTTGGGAAAGTTCGTAACGAATCTGGTTCGTTACGGTTCGGTTCGCTCATCCCTATTCTAAACTAAACATATTTGTTCAGAATATCCACAAAACGTTGTTTTCCAACCAATCCAGATTGTTTGGGATTAGTCCCGCATGAATCACAAAATAGGTAGACATTATTTTACATTTCAGAAGACAGAAGAAGGCCTCTTCCACCAAAAAGGGGTCATTTTTGGACAGTTTTTTAATTGAAGAAAAAAAAATCTAACTGGCAGTTTACCCATAGCTACTGATGAGCAAACTTCATGTTTTGAAGTTCAAGTTCAGTTCAAGTTCAGGGTTCAGGTTTGAGTTTTCTGGCAATTCTGTTATGGATTCTGTTACCACGAGCCATAACAGAATTCCATGATGGAATGCATACCAGGATGCAGAAGGCAATAGTCCTCTCCTGCATAATGGAAGCCAGACAGATCCGTTATGCGGCCCATAGACTTCTATTATGACGGAATTCAAAATAGAATGCCTCTTAAAGGCATTCCGTTATGCATTCCGTCATAGAATTCAACGTCGAACTCAAACTTCAAAACATGAAGTTCGCTCATCACTACCTATAGCCATATATATTCATGTCACTATGACATTACTTATGCTGTCTTAACAGTAAAGAGCTTGAAAGGGGTTGGATACCGTCCAAGGAGACTATAGAGTGTCATAGTAGCGCTATATAAGTGTGTTAAATAAATAAATGATACATTATTTTTCAGGACAATTGGGACGATTTCGATTTGGATTGAATTTATTCGGATTGAATTGAATATGATGGCCACTTCAACCAAAATATAGGAGATTCATATATCTCTACTTGTATACTAAACTTCTGATACAAGAAATCTGAAACAATATTTAAAACAACAGTTCATCAAAATCAATGATAATCATATTATAAATCATAATATAAATCATCATGGAAACAAACTAAAATGGTGCTATCCTTAAGATTTTCTGCAAAATCTGTAATGGTAGCTGCTTATTCTCTGAAAATAAGCTAAAATATGCATTATAGAAGCATTTATTATAGGCGCTCATATTATATAAATCCTAAGCAATGTCATATGGGTCACCTCAAAGCAGGGAGCATAGGCTAATAAAATCCAAGTAATTAATAACAGTCAGCCAGGAAAGTCAATTTATATTATGTCTCAATGACAAAAGAATACATTAGATGGGTCAGCAGCACCGACCAGCATAGATAGGAATTACCCAATACAGCTTAGACAAATAATATGGAACCTTGAATTACAAACCTCAAGTTTCAAAGCCCCAAGATGTCATCCAAGATAAGAGAAAATGAAGACTTAAGAAAAATAAGCAGATAACTAAGGCAGATAAAATAAGTCCTTACTAGAGATGAGCGAACATGCTCGTCCGAGCTTGGTGCTCGTTCGAGCATTAGGGTATTCGTACGTGCTCGATACTCGGATGAGCATATTGCAATACTCGAGAAAATAGCATCTTCCTTTTCCTTTTTCTCAACCAATCAACATGCAGGAGAGTCTTTGCTACCTCCTAGCATCACGTGGAACCCCTACAAGTCGATAGCAGGGATTGGCTGGCCAGATCAGATGACCTGGGAATATAAAAATCTGGTCCCGCGCTGCTCGTCTCAGACGCCGCCTGGATGAGATTAGGGATAGAGCTGTTGTCTGTCAGGGAGAGTGTTAGGGCCTCAATTTAGATTTTGGTTAGGCAGGAATCATCCACAAAGAACCCAACAGCCCTTCTAAGGGCTACAAGCACCTTTTTTTTTGGTCTCCTCCTGGCTGCTGCCTGGGACTTGTAGTGCAGCTACCGCCATTTTGGCTGCACACTGTGCACAGCGACTGGTGGCAGAAAGGGGACAGCACGTGGTCCACAAAGACCCCAAAGAAATTGCCGAAAGTCCTCTAAGTACTCATTTTTGTTTCTGCTGTACCTTGGCTTGCTGGGATCTGTAGTGCAGTCTAGGGAATACATTTTTTTCTCTCATTTATATATACTACAGTGCAGTGAACAATTCTGTAGTGTGCTATACAGTAGCTGCAGTCTAAAGAGTACATTTTTTCTCTCAGTTATATATACTACAGTGCAGTGAACAATTCTGTAGTGTGCTGTACAGTAGCCGCATTCTAAACAGTACGGTTTTTCTCTCAGTTATATATACTACAGTGCAGTGAACAATTCTGTAGTGTGCTGTACATTAGTGGCAGTCTAAAGAGTACATTTTTTCTCTCAGTTATATATACTACAGTGCAGTGAACAGTTATGTGGTGTGTGGCACAGTAGCCGCATTCTAGAAAATACGTATTTTCTCTCAGTTATATATACTACAGTCCAGTGAACAATCATGTGGTGTGTGGCACAGTAGCCACAGTCTAGAAAATATGTTTTTTCTCTCAGTTATATATACTACAGTCCAGTGAACAATTATGTACTGTGTGGCACAATAGCCACAGTCTAAAGAGTACGTTTTTACTCTCAGTTATATATACTACAGTCCAGTGAACAATTCTGTATTGTGCAACACAATAGTCGCAGTCTAAAGAGTACGTTTTTTCTCTCAGTTATATATAGTGCAGTGAACAATTCTGTAGTGTGCTGTACAGTAGCCACAGTCTAAAGAGTACATTTTTTCTGTCAGTTATATATACTACAGTCCAGAGAACAATTATGTGGTGTGCAGCACAGTAGTAGCAGTCTAGTGGTAAGACCAACAAGTGACCAAGTTAGTTGAGATAGCAGGTGAAGCACATAAAATTTTACCCTGACACAGCATGGCGGTGGCACCCCCAATTGACCAAGTTCCTTGAGGTAGCCGGTGAACCACTAAAAAATTTACCCTGACACAGCATGGCGGTGACAACAGAGTGACTAAGTTAGACTGAGGTAGCAGGTGAACCACCCAAAAATTTACCCTGACACAGCATGGTGGTGACACCACCAATGCCTTGGTCAGACTGAGATTGCACTCAAATGGCTGTAGGTGAGCCTCCCAAAAATTTGTTTTGGAGTTTCTGAAGTTGACCCTTCAGAAAAATTGTTTTTGAGTGTCTGTAGTTGACGCTGTTAAAAAATTTATTGGAGAGAGGGCCTGTAGGTGGCCCTCCGTAAACATTGTTTGTAAAGAGCGCCAGTTTGCCCTCAGAAAAATTGCCTGTTGGCTCAGCGTTTGTGTGCGTAGAGAAGGAGGAGGACGAGGAGGAGGGGATACATAAAGAATCTTCATGTTGAGCTGCTTTCCCCCGGTGGAGATTTGAATTCTGCTGAAATCCAGGCTTTATTCATTTTAATAAGCGTCAGCCTGTCAGCGCTGTCAGTTGACAGGCATGTACGCTTATCAGTGATGATGCCACCAGCTGCACTGAAGACCCGCTCTGACAACACTCTAGCGGCAGGGCAGGCCAGCACCTCCAAGGCGTACAGTGCCAGTTCAGGCCACGTGTCCAGCTTTGCAACCCTGTAGTTGTATGGAGCAGAGTGATCACTCAGGACGTTGGTATGGTCAGCTAGATACTCCCTCACCATCTTTCTGAACAGCTCCCCCCTACTCTGCCTAGACTGGGGACGGGTGACATAGTCTTGCTGGGGTGATATAAAACTGGCAAAGGCCTTGCAGAGTGTTCCCCTGCCAGTGCTTGACAAGCTGCCTGCTCGCCTCCTCTCCCCCACTAGTTGGCCCACAGAACTACGTCCTCTGCCGCTAGCAGTGTCAGATGGGATGGATAGTTTCAGCTTGTGCACCAGGGCCTGTTGATATTCATTCACTCTCATACTCCTTTCCTCTACAGGATTAAGAGTTCAAAAGTTCAAAGTGGAATTACTATCTGAGGCCAAAAACGTATTCTCTAGACTACGGCTAGTGTATCGCACACCACACAATTTTTCACTGGACTGTATTAAATGTATCTGAGAGAAAAAACGTATTCTCTAGAATGCTGCTAGTGTACCGCACAACATAGAATTTTTCACTGGACTGTAGTATATATAAGTGAAAGAAAAAACATATTTTCTAGACTGCGGCTACTGTACTGCACACCACAGAATTGTTCACTAAACTGTAGTCACCGCCATGCTATGTCAGGCTAAATTTTTGGGTGGTTCAGCTGCTATCTTAGTCTAACAAAGCCACTCTGGGGTTCACCGCCATGCTGTAAACTGCAATCTCAGTCTTAACAAGTCATCTTGGGGTTCACCCCCATGCTGTAAACTGCAATCTCAGTCAAACTTTGTAATTTAGGGGTTCACCACCAAGGTGTGCTAGACTACAATTTTAGCGGGTTCACCTGCAATCTCAGTCACAGACTGTCATTCAAGGGTGCACCACCATGCTTTTTTAAACCATTTGTTTCTGAGGGTCACCTCCAGGCTCTCACCCACGATTTTTTGGAGGCTCGCCACTACACTGTCAGCCAAAATTGTCTTGAGGGTCACCGGCGGCCTCTCCCCCACAACTTCAAGGAGGGCTACTACCAGGCCCTGGCACACAAACATTGTCTTGAGGGGCACTAAAAGGCTCTGCACCCACCCACGTGTGGAGACTAATAGGTGGGTGCAGTGTGCGTCTTAGCCCATCTGGAATTAGAAAAGCTGGGAACTGTGCTTGGAGGTCTTTGTGTCTGCCGTGGACAGGGTGGGTGGGTGCATGTTTGCCCATCTGGGATGGGGAGAGCTGGGCACTGTGCTGGGAGAACCTTGTGTACGCTGTGGTCTACTGGGTGGGTGCGGGGAGGGAGACGCTTATGCCTGCGTCCTGGGGCGGGGGATAGGACAGCAGTGCCAGAATGGGCAGTGGTGTCACCCGCAGGCGGTGATGGACCTTCGTTGCACCTAGTTGGGTGCTTTACTAACATGTGATGGGCGTGTGCCTTGCCCATCTTGGTCTGGGTCAGCACAATTGTCTTGAGGGACACACCAGGCTGTTGCCCAGAATTTGGCGTAATGGTACGATTAGGCAACCTCAGAGGCATCCATGCATGCTGCCCCTGCTGTTTCCTGTCCATTTCCGTGGTGTTTCAGGTTTTCACGCAACCTTCCCTATGCAGAGCTTTGGTCCCCTGCAAAAAATGCTCGAGTCTCCCTTTGACTTCAATGGGGTTTGTTATTCGAAACGTGCACCCGAGCATCCGGAAAAATTTGACTGGAATAACGAGCACCCGAGCATTTTTGTGCTCTCTCATCTTTAGTCCTTACATATGACATTCAGGAATAGCTGGTAACTAGCAACTAATACAGCTATTTTATCAGCAAAGTGGCCTTTATTGGTTGGATCTGAGTCTGAGGCATTGTATGTTGAGTCTGGTTTTAACTTACGGTGGGTCAGAAAAGACTATTGTATGTTGAAAATGTTGTATCTTGAGGCTAGAGATGAGCGAATCTATTCGCCGCTTCGTAGATTCGTATCGAATCCTCCATTTTTCCTACTTCGAAGAGAATCCGGATTTTGTCAAATTCGCTTTGTATTATTCATAAATGTTCTTAAAATTGTGAACGCTAACAATACGTACACTACTTACGCTACGTATGCGACGTACGCATTCTTCTTGCCCCCTCCCCTGGCCCAAAGAAAATGACAATACGCCCCCTCAAGAGCGGGAAAGTGAAGATATGCCTCCCCTCAGAAGTGGGAAAAACAAGCAAGGTCCACCGGGAACTATTTGCACGTATAGGGAGTTAAGACTCCTCCCTCATTGCTCCGCCCTCCTCTCCAGTTAAGCCAGCTGTGAACAAGATACCACAGCATGGCGAAGCAACTGCGACCAAAGTGGGGGGAAATGGTCTTTGGTAACGAGTACCCCGAACCACCAAACGTTCCAGAGATCACAGTGTCACAATTGTGCAAGACAGTCTCACCGGCTCCTGACTCGATATTCGCCTTGCCAGCTGGTGCGGCGGAGGTGGCTGGAGCGTCCACTTCACCGCCCAGGAGGAGAGCAACAACACCTTCCATGCAGCAGAATCCGATTGTGAGTGCATCAGTGACGGCCCACGCCCAGACCCTATAGGACTGCAAGAATGCAGTGGAGGAATGGGCTATCCAAGTACTGAACCATCCAAGGCGTGAGTTTTTTAAAATTATTTTTAACCCCTGAATGACCATTTTATTTAGCATTCTGTCTTAAGAATGCTATTATTTTCCATTATAACCATGTTATCTCTAATAAAGATAAATTGAAAAAATGATTTTTAGCCCAAAATTAGTAAAATGCAATCATAGCGAAAAACTGCCTCCAAAGGTATTCATAGCCTTTAAAGTAAAATTTTTATGATCTGCTATATAGATAGCAAAAGTGTGATAAAGCAATATATTGAAGTGAATGTGATGCCTTCTAGCAGACTCCTTGCATCCTTATTTTGATGCAATAAATCAGAGTCTTGGAAAGTATTGACTGCAGACACTACTTGACAAAACTAAATATAAATTTTTTACCTTTGTAGCAAAAAAGATTGTATTATAGACTTGTGATAGCTGTACCTGATGGCTGTAGTTATGTTTGTAAGTGGATGCTGCAGCAAAAGGAATAAATGTTTGATTATAAATCCTTTTTAATACCTTAAGATGTTTAGCTCTATAAGTCTTTTATATTTTTGTGTCATTCAGAGAGTCATAACTTTTTTATTTTTCTGTCGATTTTCTTTATGTAGGCATACATTTTCTTGCTTGATGAGTGGTATTTTTTCAAGGCATGAGACTTGCCTCATCGGTCTTGTGGGTATATAAGCAGGTGAGAAACTAGGAGAACCTAGACAATCAGGGAGGACCAGAGTGCCATTGCAGGAATGTTGAGCAAATAAATAAAAATAAAAAAACTAAATAAAAAATAAATAAAAGCTAAGTAAAGTTTATTTTTTCATTTTATCATATTTACTCCCATTGGCCAACTTTTGCCCAACCTGGACAACTTCTTTAAATGTAATTATCAAATGTAATGTTTTCATTAAAAAAAAAAAAAGACAAAGGGACCATGATCTAACCTGACAAATTTCTCAACAAAAATGTTTTTGAAAAAAAGTCAGGTAAAACATGGTATCATTCAGTAGGCACCAACAGGTGCGCACTCTATCTATATTACCCATACTAGAAAGTGAAATATAAAAAAAAATGTGGATCGAGAGAGACAAACACTTTTCAATTGGAGCACTTTTGAATTTATTTGGATCCAAATCAAAATGGACCAGAATTATATTTTAAGAAATTCTCTAGTTGATATGTAACCACATGCCATCACATTAACACATCTTATGGAAGGTAATAGATGACAGACCTTGGTACTGATTTTCATGATCTTCAAGTTGGTAATTTCTAAGAAAACTATACAATAATAATTTCTATTAAATCGTGTATACAGAAAAATTTAGTTCTGGACATATTTTGATGTTCATGTTTATTTTGTGCTTGAAACAACTGAAAAACAAATTATGTCTTTTTGGCTCTGTTATTTTGGTCCTGGCCACAGAAGACATGACCAATCATTTTCCAGCAAATCAGATCCTTTTCAGAACAACTCACTATAAAAAATAGCAAAATTTGTAAGTTACTGTGTAGGCGACACAATGTTCACTTGTATATATAGATACACCAGTCATATTATCACCCATATAATAGTACCAACTATTCTTGACATTTAAATTAAGAAGTAGTTTACATTTTTTCTGTAATATAATACCAGACATAGTGCCTCTCTAATCTTTATCCGTACCTGTTATGCAGTGAGTGTGGAACCACTGTGTTGATTGAACAGATTTAACTTGGGCTATCCATAAGGCCCCTTTCACACGGGCGAGATTTCCACGCGGGTGCAATGCATGATGCGAACGCATTGCACCCGCACTGAATCCTGACCCATTCATTTCAATTGGGCTTTTCACACGAGCGATGTTTTTCACGCATCAGTTCGCCGTTGCGTGAAAATCGCAGCATGTTCTATATTCTGTATTTTTCACGCAGCCCTGGCCCCATTGAAGTGAATGGGGCTGCGTGAATAACTCATTGCATCCGCACGCAAGTGCGGATGCAATGCGTGATTCACTGATGGTTGCTAAGAGATGTTGTTTGTAAACATTCAGTTTTTTATCACGCGCGTGAAAAAACGCATCAAAACGCTTCGCACCCGCGCGGAAAAAAACTGAACGAACGTACGCAATCTCAGTCAAAACTGACTGCGATTGCATGCGGATTGGTGCGAATTTTCCGGAACGCATCCGGACTGAATCCGTGACGCCCGTGTGAAAGAGGCCTAAGGGTGTTTTCCTGGCAGTCCCCTTGTATTAACCTGTTAAACCCCTGTAGATTGGTCTGGACTTTTCAGCAGCTGAACCAGCAGGCCACTCCCTTTTGGAGTAGTCTCTGTTTGGCTGACAGCTGACCCACTAGACTCAAGATACATCATACTGAGTATTTGAGAGATCAGGCATAACCATAGACAGGTACAGGCTGGAAGAGTACATACAATGTGATAAAAAGTCCAAGGTCAGGACGATCAGTTCAGGATCAGTAAAGGAGAGCAGGCAGTGGTCAGATTATAAAATATGGAGAACAGGCAGAAGTTGGTAAATGGACAAACAAAGCAGATAAGAACCTATTGCTCAGGCACTTTCCCTTAGGAGAAGGTGTCTAAAGTACTCCCAGGTGGCTAGCCATTGGTTGGTGAGGATTACAGCCCTTAAAGAGCCAAAGGGAGCGCACCCTACATGCAGAAGAAGGATAGACTTTGCCAGCAAGAAGCAGGCTTCAGCCTGCATGGAAGGGCAGAACAACTTTGGCAGCCAGATCAGTTGGAAGGAGGGCAGATGACAGCAGGTCTGTGCTGCTGGGAGTGCCCAAATGGGTAGAAGTGGTGGCCATGTGTTGCTGTTGCTGCTACATCAGGCATAGTTTTATAGCAGTTTGCCATTTGGTGTCATTATAAAAATTTTTCTACTGTACTACAAACTCAATCAGGGATACTGCCCTCCTTACAGAGATCTTGCAAGTGTGGGTAGTCCTGAAGGCAAGGTCCCCATAAAATAGGAAGCTACCCTGTAAATCAATGTCTGACCCAATAAATAGCCTTGAGACATGACTAGGGATCAACCTTGATAGCTCTCTAGTGCCACCTATCGGTTTCTACCCTGTAAGTGAATGAGCATTGACTTCCAAGTTAGTTACCTATAGGGGCACCAGATAAATAGTTTTCTACATCAGACTCCCTCTGCCAGCAAAATTTCTGCAAGAAGAACTGGTACCCTGGAGAGCTGCACCAATGCCCTCTCTGCCAGCTTTGTACTAATGAAGACTCAGCTGTCTAGAGTTGAGTGTCTCTGATTTGTTTGATATCCCTAGTCATATTTAATGACTAAGACAATGCTTACAGGGTAGCTACCTATAGGGGACACTAGAGGGACAGTTTTCTTCCTTCTAGAGAAGACCTAATTTGGCAAGAAGTCAGAAATAGACACATACAGGAACTGAACATAATACTGTTGGATTCTTATGTGGCAGAGGGGTCTTTGTGTTCCTCAGAATCCAAGCCCCCAATGCTTCCACTGCATCCCCATAGCTACACCCATATCTAGAAAATAAAAGATGACGCCCACTATGGTATGGATAACAAAACTATTTAATATACAATATAAAGCCTATTTGATATTTGTGAAGTATGAAACAGAAGTATGAACTTCTGTCTCAACTCGTTCAGGGTTATTAAAAGCAAACCAAAGGGGGAAGCTGGACAGAATTATTTGATTCTAAAATATTTTTCTAAATGTTCTTTTCCTGTATTAATGAAGTACAGTTTCAACAATGCTCCTGACAAGTCCCTTTCATGGATAATAAATGGTGTCAAGAAGAAAATGCAGAGTATGACATTAAAGCAAATTATACTTTATTGATTTCACATAAGATTGATGGCAGAATATGCCTCTTATACAGTTTGTACCAATTGAAAATATTCCAGCCTTCCCTTTACATTTTCCAAATGCAGTTATTTGAAAATGAGAATTAAAAGAATATGAAAAGCAGGGATATGAATTTACATAACCTTTACCCAATACTTTCATGTCCTTTATAATACAGGACAGCATTGAGTTATCAGAAGGTTCACGTTCCACTTATTACCTTGTAAGCTACTACATTTCCTAACATCTTGATGTTCAAAGAGGGACACTCGAAGAGAACACTCAAATTTCTGTGAAAAGCTAGTTTTCTTTTTGTTTATGAACCAAAATAAGGGGTTGAGTGATAAAAAAATAATAAATGAATCAATAACCATATTAACCCCATAATGACCAGACTGTTCTGGGCCTTAATAACTAGGTGACTTTTGTCATTCTTTCATCGTCACCCTCTAAGAGCTATAACATTTTTATTTTTCTATCTATGTAGCCATTTGAGGGCTTGTTTTTTTGTGGGATAACTTAAGTTTAATGGTGCTATATTGGGTATACATAACTTACTAATTAACATCTATTAACTCTTTCTGGGAGGGAGATTTTTTTGCATAAATAACATGGTAACTTTACTCTCTGGGTCAGTATAATTACAGTGATACCAATTATCATATGGGATAAACAACATGATAATTTCATACTGCAGGGTTAACAAATCAATAATAAATCAATAATTACAAAAAACATCAGTCTCTCATTTTGGCTGGACTCACAAATACTGACCAAATACTGATGCAAAATACTGACCAAATACTGACAGTGTGAAAAAGACCTCAGGGTATGGCCACATAAGATGGGAATTCTGCAGATTTACACGCAGCAAATCCATATTTTACAGTACCAGCAGTGGAAATCTCATCCATACAAAAATTGAGCTGCTGTACAGATTTTAATTTAGCAGCATTTTAATATATGCTGCAGATTCCCAACGCAGATTTCACCCTTTGCACCACAAAATCCACAGAAGTTGAAACGAGTATTTCCAAAACAGAAGAAAAATATAATTTCGTTCCCACTATAGCTGTCGAATAGAGCCCTGGCTTTGGCTAAAATCCGCAAAAAAATTGCAATGCATGTGTGTGTTTTTAGGATATAGTCACACAGTGAAGTTTGATCTGGATACTGAACTTTTGAATTTTTTTCTATTAGGTTTTTTTATAGTAATTAGAGAACTTTTTGAGCTAAAGCAAGGGATAGATACAAAAGAACTTGACGCTTTAGCTGTGGATTTAGCCTTTTTCAATGGAAGGTTGAGATCAGCAGCAAAACTGCATCAAATCTGCTCCAAAAACCACTGTTAGACATTACGATTTTTGGTGTGGCTATGCTGAAGAAAGGCACATAAAGCCACACAGAAATTTGTTCAATCACACTCATATGCAGGTGGCCTTAGGGTGTGGCCACACTGTCAGATTTCTGCATGCAGTTTAGGAAAAGCAAAAACAAACAATGCAACAGCACTCTGCAAACACAAATAATAAAGTAATTACAACAGTGTCATGCTCACTATAGAAAATGTACTTATGCTAATACTATGTTATAAATGTGAGATTCTTGGCAAATACATTTTCTACAAAATGATTTGTGCCTGTCCGCCAAATACAAGGAGATCTCTTTAGGACAGGAACTTACGCTAAATACCACCTCCTCTAGTGCCATGTTGGCCACAATTAAATTCTGGGAATGCAGGCTTCATATACATGCTGAGCCCGCACTGTATTACAACTCTTTTGGTGCCACAATGACCTCCATTAAATTTAGGGAATGCAGGTTCCACATGCATACTGAGTCCACTCTATATTTTACGTCTCTTAGTGCCAAATGTCCTCCAAGAAATGGAGGGAGAGCAAGCTTTATACTTGCACTAATTAATATCAACCAGGAGCCACAATCACGGAAAAAAGTGGTCTAAAATGGCAGAGAAGTCCTCAAATCCCCATATGCTGTTGCTCATATCAAAATGGGGTAGCAAATCCTGCACATGTGATCCGTTGCTAACAGCAATCCCCAGCAAAAATGCATACAATGGAGGATGCCTGCAACGGATTATAATATTTTAAATGACAATGTGAAAAACAATTTCCCTTGGTATAAAAGAAATAAAGACAAAAAGTCCTAAAATAAAAATGACATAAAAATAAAGCTCCAAGCATCACCAATAAATGTTTAAACAATGATTTACATAACTGAACTGAAAAAAGAGTTATGGCTTAGAAGCATGTACTGAAAAAGTGGAAAATGCATCTGGACCATTTATAGAATAGGAGATAAGAGTCTGATTAACACAAGTCCAACCACTGGAGACCCTGCCAACCACGAGAACGGGGTCCAGGCTCCCCCATTTTAAAGCAGCTCCATTCAGCTCTATGGGGCTGCCAGAGATAGCTGAGCACTTGTATTTGGCAATCTTGGCAGTCCCATGGAGTTACATGGAATGGCAGACATGCATCAGCCGCTCCTTTCAACAGCCCCCATGCTTGTCGAATCCCAGCAGTCAAACCCCCGCCAATCAAGGATAGGTATAAGATGTCTTCAAGGAACAAACCCTTTAAGATCTGTGGTGTTTACAAGTCTTTAGTTTCAGGTCATTAGAGGTACTCTCTTAACGTAACAGGATCTATACTTCTTGGATGCTAGAAGTATAGACAAGAGTTACATGTATCACACAGTAATATTAACTAAATATCACATCTAATATATAAAGCTGAGTGTGTGTGTGTGTTTTTGTGTGTATGTCCGCTAAAGGAATCTGCACCGCTGCAGCTACAATCACAAAATCTGGCACACATGTACATCAGGTGTCCGGGAAGGTTCTAGAACAGTTTTCAGCTCTCCAGGACATACCGTTCCTGAGATATTCCCAAAAAATGCATTTGCCAATAGTAGCCTGGTCACATGACCCTTATCAGCCAATAGAAGCTCACAGGCAGTCTCTACACACCAGGTTTCTATGACAACCTAGGCAGTTCACTGCTGTAGGTCTGCATTAAAGAGGCAGAGCACTGTGGATGACAATCGTAAAGGGGTATTCCAGTTACCATAACTATAACTTATGTTTTAGACTAAGTCATCATCAATCATTACCTCATATAATGTAAATTTCACATATTACAATATGTTTTCTTCCACTGCTACCCACCTTCCTCCTAAATTACTATGGCATCAACCTGTAATTCAGGCCACCGTCAAAAGAAGGACTTAAAAGCACCACCCCCAGATTCTACTAAGTCACGCCCCTGACTCAGTCAGGCCACGCCCCTTCCATGCCGCATTTGACCGGGATTAAAAATGTAGGTAAAAATCACCTTCTGTCAGCTGCAGGGGTGGGGGAGGGTGACTTTCTCCTTGCAGCTCATGCTCAGACTGCACAGTGCTGCTGCTGAGAGTGAGCTGTTCAAAAGGACATCCCTGTGTCCATCCAGGCCCTGCGCATGACAGAGGACAGGGAGTCTGAAAGCCAGACTGTCCAGCCTAAAACAAGACCTCTGTCCACCCTAGGGCCAGGCTGATGTTAGGGTTGCCAGATGTCTGGCTTTAGGTTGGACAGTCCAGTTTTCTGGCTACCTGTTCTCCGTCCGACGCAGTGCCTGGACAGACACAGGGATGTCCACCTTTTCAGTAGCTCACACTCAGACAGCTTCTCCTCTGTGTTTTCACAGAGCCAGGGGCGCATGGCCTCATGTTTAGTGGTGTGTCTTCATGGGAACTGGGGGTGCTGTTTCACGTTTGGGGGAATGGCCGGTGAGGTCTGGCTTTCTGGGGTGAAGACAGTGGCCACTCTAGCTGCTGTGGAGGTCACAGTTAAAGGGGTGGGCTGCTGTAGAGGTCACAGTTAAAGGGGCGGGCTGCTGTAAAGGTCACTGTTAAAGGGGCAGGCACTGTAGAGGTCACTCTCGATATCTTTTAACTACACACACAAACAGTAAATTAAATAAATTAAATATACCCGGGCAAAGCCGGGTCCTTCAGCTAGTATGTCATATGAACTAAAAACTACGTATGTAGAACACAGTCATATGAATTTAAGACCACACATGTAGACCCCAGTTAGGGTTAACTAAAGACCAGATATGTAGATCACAGTGGTATGAACTTAAGGACATATATGTAGCCCATAGTTTATGAAATAAAGACCACAATTGTATTAACTTAAGATTGCATATGTCGACCACATTAATGTAAACTAAAGAGCAGATATTTAGGTAGACCATACTCATATGAACAAAAGTCCACATATGCAGACTACAGTTAAATAAACTGAAGACCACATAGGTACACCAACGTTCATTCAAACGAAAAACCACATATGCAGATCTCAGTAGTTTGAACTAAAGACCATGGGGGAATTTATTATGAGGATAAGGCCTCTCACACACGACCGTGTTTCACGGCCCGATACGGGCCGTGAAAGCCCGTCCTGTGCTCCCCCAGAGGACGGGAGCGCACGGCGTCATTGGTTGCTATGACGCCGTGCGCTTCCTGAGGCCGCCGCTGTACAGTGAAACACTGTACACGCTGAATCGGGCCGTGAAACACGGTCGTGTGTGAGAGGCCTTATATTTGAAGTCAGGTTTGCTTTAGTCTGCATTGGAGTACTTTGTGTCAAATTTATCAAATGTCAAAGGTCATTTGATAAATTTGTACTTGTCCTTAAACCTAACACTTGTCTAAAAAAGCTACTCCAGCTTTCCTACTCCAGTCTCAATGATAAATCTAGGGGTGAAACTCATTAACATAGCTAACCACACTCACTTTTCCACCCATATTACAAAACTGGAGCGAGTGGTGTAAAAATGCAAAAAGTTGGAAAATTTTGTTCAAGTACATGTAAAAAGCTCTTAAATTTTGTGCAAGCAAGTGTGACTTTTTGACTCGAGAATTCCAGAGTGAAAGTATAAGTCATGGCCCATGTGTGTAGTACACAGTATGAACCGAAGGACACGTTTGTAATCCACAGTTGTACAAAAAAAAGACCACGTATGTAGACCACAATCATATAAAGACCATGCATACCTACAGATGTATGAGCAAAAGACCACATACAGGCCCTAATTTATCATACTTACTCTCCAGAATTCTGTCTTTAAAAAGTCGCAACGCGGACTCCAAAGTGACTTCAAATATTTCCCTCATGATAAATTCCCCCCACAGTATTTAGACCCCAGTCATATGAACTAAGAATCCCATGTAACATTACATGTTGCCAGCAATACACGCAATAGGGTAAGAACTATTTTTAAACAGTTCTCTGAATTTTATACATTGTTTCCTGGATTTCATTCTAATACCAGTGCATTTAATCTAAGATCTTGCTCTGTCTCAGCACAGTGAAACAAGCCTTAAAATATAGTTCAGCTACAGCATAACAATTTCATTGCTATGACCCCCGGAGTCTTACAAAATACAGTGGAACCGTAATTGTCAATTCTTTCTATGCTATGTGTTATAGCTGACAGAGGTCACTATTAGCTACATGACCTTTGGCTGGTACTCAAAGAGGTAATATTTCTTCTCTAGTTCACTGGACAAAATGTTAAATGAAATCGATGCTACCCATGCCTTGGTGAAAATAGAAAACAAAACAAAACTTTATTCCAACCTTACTATGAATCACATTTATAACAGATTAGCAAACATAATTATTGCATGTTTATGGAATTTAGGGAGACATTGAAATAAATTGAATCAATTGCTAACCACAATGGTTAAAGTGATTCCAAATTCCAAATTAGATAAACATGTCTGATTTCTTTAAATACAGTGCCATGCCTGTCCACAGATTTTGTGGGGGTAATGTAGCTCAGTCTAATTCACTTTAATGTATCTGAGCTGCAATGCCAGACACAAACCATTGACAAGTGTGGTGATTTTCTAATCCTATAGAAGCCCTTTAATTTTATTAGGACAATTAGCTACCAATGAGCCAATGGTGGTGTATATGTTTCAAAATTAATTGGCTTCCATCATAATTTCAATAGCTTCACATTTAGATTTGGGAATCCACAAGACATCAACTGTTGAAGTTCCTCGAAGGATAGATAAGGAACCACCAGTATAAGCTGTTATAGTAGTTAAACACAACAGCATTTGGATAGAAGCATCCACTGTACTAGAACTGTTATTGTGGACATTGAATTTACATTGTTTAACATGTTATATGTTTATTGTGAGTTTTCTCCTTAGAGTACATAGACATTGACCGTTTTTGAGTTAACAAGAAACATACTGTAGCTAAATCGGTTGAAAATTATACAGGGCCATCAAGTTGAAGCCTCCTCAGATCAATTATAACATTGTTAAATTATAATAACCCTCAATGCAATTTGCTATTAGATAAGCATCTAGCCCTTTTTAAATGCTGACATAGTTGTAACGCCTCCCGGGGATCCCAGGGATCCCAGGCGGTGCACGCGTACTTACCGCTGCGGCCGGCGTTCTCGCTCTTTGCTGCCGTAATGTTTGTTGCTTGGTCAGTGTGAAGTCTTGTTCTCTTGCCCTGGGCTCCAGGTGCTGCATTTTATTAGGTCAGCTCCTTAATTGGTTCCTCCCCTTTCATCCTGTCTATAACTATATAAGTCCTCCCTGGACACTTACTCCTTGCCTGAGCGTTATAAGTCATCCTGACTTGCGAAGGTTCCCGTATTGCCTTAGTCCTGCTGTAGTGTGAACACCGCTCTAGTCCTGCTATAGAGTGAACACTGTCTTGGCCTGCTGAAGTGTGAACACCGCTCTAGTCCAGCTGAAGTGTGAACACCGCTCTAGTCCTGCTGTTGTTTGAACACTACTATCCAGTACCTGGCTTCCCTTCCTGGCTCCTGTTCGTGGTTCCTGTTCCTGTTCCTGATTCCCGCCCCTGGCTGATCCTCTCCGGTCTGCTTCCAGTGCATTGCTGACTCCAGTCATCTTTCCACATCTCCTCCCTTGGTGTGTGTCTGTCCTGCGTATCTGTCTCTCTGGTGTTTTGCACCTTAGTACTCTGTCCGTCTGGCCAGCTGTCACGAGTATTGTCTCACCCCAAGAGGTAGCGACCTGGTGTACCTCCTCGGGAAAGCCTATCCCCACCATCAGGGGTACTGTGAAGAACGGGAGGTACACTTAGACAACGCCCTTAGGGGAAGACATTCTCGTGACACAGTGGATCCACATCCACTGATCTTGACAGTACGCTCAGGCCATGGATCCCGCTGGTCACCCCAAGCCTGCTGTATCGGATCTATTAAGTGAGATGAGACGTCAAAGTCAGCGCCAGGATGTTTTAATGCAATTCATGCAAAATATTTCTGCCCGCCTAGAAGCCATTTCTCCTCCAGTAATAGCTGTACCACAAGTCTCAGCAACTCCTCCAGCTTCCGCGCCTGTGACCCCGGATCAGAGTGCTTCCGGAATTCATTTGCCGCTGCCGCCTCTTTATGGCGGCGATTCCAAGTCTTGCAGAGGCTTCCTTAACCAGTGCCTCATACACTTTGAGCTGCATGGACACAAGTTTCCATCTGAACGGGCAAAGATAGCTTTCATTGTGTCCCTGCTATCTGGTGAGGCCCTGGCATGAGCAAATCCTATCTGGGAGCGTGGCGGCCCAGAGACTACAAGTCTGCAGGTGTTCCTGGCTACCTTCCGGATGGTTTTTTGATGAGCCAGGCTGCACTTCATCTGCTGCCTCTGCTTTGCTGCGTCTACGCCAGGGTTCCATGACTGTGGGCCAGTATACAGTTCAGTTCCGGACACTGGCCGCTGAACTAGCATGGAATGATGAGGCTCAGCTAGCAGTATTCTGGGAAGGTCTTTCAGGGCGGATTAAAGATGAGCTAGCTGCTCGTGACCGTCCATCTACCTTGAATGATCTGGTCACTTTAGCTACCAGAATTGATCTGCGTTTCAGGGAGCATTCCAGGGAGGACTTGCGTAGCAAAAGAGCACCTCGCCTTGCGCCTTCCTTCCAGAGGCCGATCCAGCCTCCAGTTTCTGCTTCCTCGGAGGAGCCTATGCAAGTGGAACGTCTCCGATTGTCGGATAAGGAGCGACAACGCCGCAGAGCTGAGAACTTGTGCCTCTATCGTGCTGGCAAGGCCCATTTTGCCCGGAATTGTCCGCTGAAACCGGGAAACTCCTAAGTCTAGGACATGTTGGAGAGGTGGTTCTAGATGCGGAGAAGTCCTCTCCTAAGCTTTCAATTCCTGTGATCCTCTCTCATGAGAGAACCAGCGTCACTGTTTCTGCCTTCCTGGATTCGGGCTCCGCTGGTAACTTTATCCTGCAAGATCTTGTCAGTCAGTACCGGCTTCCAACCTCCCGGCTGTCGAGACCTCTATCTGTTGCGTCGGTAAACGGAATGCCACTACCTGAGCCAGTGCAGTTTGTTACGATGCCCCTTAGACTGCAAGTTGGGGTTTTGCACTTTGAGGAGATTGTCTTCTACGTCCTGCCAGCTTCCGTGAATCCAGTCATCCTTGGTCTTCCCTGGCTTCGCCAGCATTCTCCAACCCTGGACTGGCACTCTGGTGAAATCCTCCGGTGGGGACCCTCTTGCCTCTCCACCTGCCTGTCTGAAGTCCGGCCCACTCCTCCGCCTCCACCGACGGGGGATCTATCAGGACTGCCATCACAGAATGCAAGTTTTGCTGATGTATTTAGTAAAAAGGAGGCTGAAACACTGCCATCCCACCGATCCTATGATTGTCCAATTGACCTTCTACCAGGAACTACTTCCCCTTGCGGTCAAGTTTATCCACTCTCGCTTCCTGAGACCCAGGCGATGTCAGTCTACATCAAGGAGAATCTTGAGAGGGGATTTATCCGCAAGTCTACTTCGCCAGCTGGTGCAGGATTCTTCTTCGTCCAAAAGAAGGATGGATCTTTAAGACCTTGCATAGACTATCGGGGCCTTAATCAGATCACCGTCAAGAATAAGTATCCATTGCCATTGATCCCGGAACTCTTTGACAGAATTCGTGGAGCGAAGATCTTCTCCAAACTAGACCTGCGAGGGGCATATAATTTTGTCCGCATCCGAAAAGGAGACGAATGGAAGACAGCTTTTAACCCCTTAATGACACATGACGTACTATGTACGTCATGAATTTGTGTAACTTAGCGCTTCATGACGTGCATAGTACGTCATGAAATGTAAGTGTCACCGCAAGTATACTTGCGGTGACATCGGCAGCTGAACGGGTGTCACGGACAGCAGAGAGGTCCGGGCACCCGTTCATGGACCAATCGCAGCGGTCCCTGCCCCGCGATCGCTGTGATTGGTCAATCAGAAATGAATGACCAATCACAGCGCCGGTGGGAAGATCAGCACAGCGCAGCTCCGTTCTCCTCTCATTCTGACAGTTGATTTGAGGAGATCAGAGCTGCGTCCTGTCAGAGCGTCCTGAGTGAAAAAAAAAATCCATAAAAAGTGCCCCCCATAGTCCCCCAGTCACCCCAAACTCAACCCATCCTCCCCATCCTTCAGTGATCTGTGCGTGTGGTTAGGCTTAGGAGTTAGGGTTAGAAGTTAGGGTTAGGGTTAGAAGTTAGGGTTAGAAGTTAGGGTTAGAAGTTAGGTGTTTGAATAAAAAAAAAAATTACTAAAAAAAAAATAATAATAATAAAAAAATATATATATATATAAAAATTACTGGCGATTAGGTAGCCTTTGTTAGTTCGCCAGAGTACTGGCAGTTGGTAGAAGTAGTTTGGTTTAGTAGTTTTCAAGAAAAAAAGGGAAAAAAAAAAAGGAAAAAAAGAAAAAAAAAATATTGTAGTTTGTGTCAGCTAGTTAGGGTTAGGGTTAGGAGTTAGGGTTAGGAGTTAGGGTTAGGAGTTATTGTTAGGAGTTAGGTAAGTTAGGTAGAAGTTAGGGTTAGAAGTAGACGTTTGAATAAAAAAAATTACAAAAAAAAGTTTTCTTTAGTAGTTTTAAAAAAAAAGGAAAAAAAATATATATAACTATATATATATATATATATATATATATATATAATATA
>ONZH01010928.1:0-26697 GCA_900303285.1 Rhinella marina | reverse complement strand
TTGTTGAGAAGCACCAACTTTTTTGATTCGGTGTATGCACTCATATTTGTGATTAATCCCCATCAGCCATCCTACTGGTTTGGTGGTCTTTGACTGGCATCCCCAACACCTTACCAGTATGGCCTTGATGTATGTATTGGAGGCTGATTAGGGTAGTACTATATATATTTTCCATATTCAGGTTTAAATTTAGAATATTTCCCCGCTTTCTTTTAAATAATTAAAACAAATAAAGTTTTTTTGTTTTCTTTTAGCACCACAAACTTTTCTGTGACTTATTATACTTAGTGGTGTATACCCCCATTGATTTATATATTCAGTCTGTGAACCACGTTCTTATTTGTATTTTAATTTTTTCAGATAACCGTAAGGGACACATGTGGATTTTGTTTTTATGCTAAATTAGAGCAGTTTATTTTTTATCAAAATTAAACTGTCAAATATGCTTGTAAGCATCAAAGTTTTTATCCATAACTTGTTATATTCATTTGTAATTAGGCTACTTTCACACTAGCTTTTTTAAATTCCGTTATTGAGTTCCGTCATAGGGGCTCAATAACGGAATAAAACGCTTCATTTTTGTCCCCGTTCATTGTCAATGGGGGACAAAACCGAACTGAATACAACGGAAGCTCCTAGAAGCATTCCATTTCATCTCCAGACCGGAGATCAAACCGCAACATGCGGTTTGCTCTCCAGTCTTGGAATCCGCACCAAGACGGATCTGAAATGACCCCAAAACCAAGTCAATGGGGACGGATGCGTTCGGTGTGACACAATGGTAAACGGATCCGTCCTCCATTGAATTTAAATTGAGTTGATGACGGATCCATTGCCTGCACAATCACATACATAACAAATACAGACATAAACAGACATATACACATACAAAACAGACACACATACACATACTTACATACTCCAGGCAGTCCTCAGGTCTTCACAGCCCAGTAGGCGCGCAGCTATGACGATTTCACACAGCGACCAGCAGTGGGCGCAGTGGGGAATTATCATAGCTGCGCAACTCCTTCGATGTGAAGACCTGCGGCTTGCCCGGAGTATGTAATCATGTGTATTTGTGTATGTGTTGGTGATATGTGTGGCCGATATATATATATATAGAGGGATATTTTTCATGATCTCTCTCTCTCTCTTCTCTCTCTCATCATCTATATATATATATATATATATATATATATATTATAAATGCCTGTTATTTACTTCATTTACTTGAATGGTGGGGGCGATCTGTCACTCCTGGAATCTCTCAGGCTGCCGCCGTAAACATCCATTCGGCTGCCAGGTCCGTGCTGGGATCGCGCATGCGCAATCCTCACTGGAGCCGGCCGGCAGCCGGGAGCGCAGAGAGGAGGCGGAGAGGGCGGTCACAGGCTCTGACGTTTCGTGTACAGAGCCTGGCCACTCCCTCAAGCAGGGAGATGCCTGTACACGAAACGTCATCACAGGAGCCTGGAGGATGACGTAGGCGGTCACATGACCGCAATCTGCCGCTCTGAAACGGGGAAGAATCGTTAACAAGTGTCTATTACAAAAGTGGACCATAGTAAGTGGAAAGTAAAATGCTATATAATTAATTTAACTCGGACAACCCCTTTAAGTTATTCCAAGTTATTCCCTGCACAGCACAGGGGCACAATCAGAAGCGAGGCAAATGTCCAATAATCATCAGAGTTCAAAGTTGTCATGTCTAGGCTTTCATAGTTCTCATCTGAATCATCAGGTTCAGCATTTGCAGGCTGGATTGATGTGTATATATATATATATATGTATATTCCTCTCTTGTAGATTCTCCATAATTCACATTCAGTATACAGGTTATTATTACAGTCAGGTGATAATGGTAATATCATCTTTCTGACCTTACTGCCAATTTAATCAGAAACAACAAATTTAGTATCCTTTTACCACTGAGTGGCTAGGTGACAGCCATCTATATGCATCCGTTTCACATACCACATACACATCATCATTTTTCGATTGCTTGATACTTGCCAAGTGGGTTGCTACTCTTTCAGTATGTTATAGACCAGCCAGTTATTACATCTGTTTAAAACTTTGTTAGTGAAGTTAGGGCACAAATTACAACATAATGAACATAATGGGGCAAATATGTAATACTCAGACTTTACTCAATAATCCAATCCTGATTAAACAATATCCAAGTGAGTCCACACCACCTTTCCCCTCACTGTATGGATTATTTGCTAATTCTGTAATCTCTCATTATTCTGCATATATCATAAGCATTAAGTATATTATCAATGTAAATATGTTTGGCTTCACCAATGTTGGAATGTGAACACAGCACTCAGTAGGGACCATCAAATCTGGGATCCAAACTTTTCCTTTATATGAACTAGGTACTAGTCTTTGAGTCCAGATCTGAAAAGGACACACACATTTTTATGTTCAACAGTTAGAGCTGACCTGTAAGGGCTCCTACCACTTTAGGAAAGACAAAAAGTGTCAAAAGGCTTGTTCTACATCTAGTATTTATCTACTTACTACCTCAGCCAGTATCTTCTTTTACTACAGACCAGGTGTTTCCTGAAAAATAGATCAACATAAACAAGGACATATTCATGCTGCCCCACCTTTGGAAACTTAATGCAGTCCATCTGCAATCTCCGAAATAGGCAAGATGGCCTAGGTATATGCCTTTCTGGAACTCTCAAAGTTCTTCCAACATTATTATAGGCACACATCATATAACCTTGGACAAACCTGGTGGCAGCGCTGCTGGACCCTGGGATTCCCACCATCTCTTCTCCTGACACATACATCAACCCATGTGCTGAATTCATCATCAAAGGGCAGAGTGCTCTTGAGAAGGCACCATTTTACCTACCCTCCAGAGCTTGTCATCACTCATTACTCTTACATTAGAGGTCTTCTGGGCCTGGGTTGGCCGAGTCACGTAAACCTTAGGTTGGCTTCAAGTAATGCCTGGAGGTCTGGAGTTATAGCAGTTTAATCTTCCAACTTGTTGTCTTTTTCTTTTTTTTCTTCTTCTGGACAGCATCAGGGCATAAAACAACTCTCACACACTCAGCACTCTTCATGGGTTTCCCATGGATCCAACAAAACCTCTGCTCCCCCAGATCAGACCATAATCATGGAAGATACCAAGGCATATATGAACTCATGTGAATGTTAGTTATCTGACCACAACCATCTTACCAGCCTCTGTGAGTGCCTTCAGCTCTACCTCCTGTACTCACATTACAGAAGGGAGTGGTATTTAGGTGACAACATCAGTTTAGGCCCTGACAGCATATCCTGTCTTCTGTGTGATCCATCTGTACCATCTGTGAGAGAAAACTCAATATTTGACAAAGTTATCAATCAGATCTGAATGTACTTGCTCCGTAGTTTATATGACATCTAAACCTTTATATAGTCTGGTAACTCAACCTCTTATCAAAATGCAGAAAATCTTCTATAGACTCAAGATGCTCAAAGTGCTATATCTCCTCCAGATCTCTATGTTCATGGCCCACGTGACTGTCATAAAACAATTCTCTTAATACTTTTCAAATGCTGTTACTTTTTTTCAAACAAATCAAATGCTCCCATCATGTTCAGAAAATAAAACAAAATAATCAGAAAATAAAAACCGATCGGAAAACCTTATCTATCATCTAGTTTTCACTGACAGATGAAATATTTGGTGGCACAGTTACTTCAGACATTTCATAACCACATATTATTATACTATTCGATGATTTTGTTTGCAGACCTCTTATAAACACACCTGTCTGAATACCACATATTAATAACATTTTAAAAACAAACCAATCTTATTGTCTTTTTTTTCACTTGCACACTTATGCGAATTGTTATGCAACTTGCTAAAATTAAATGAACCAATTTCATTTTTTTTTCTCTGTCTCCAACTCTAGTGACATATCACGCTATCTGTGTTTAGGGAGGAACACAAGAGGCCGTCTCTGTATAATATCTGCTTCTCTTTTAAGTCTCAAATTCTACGTCACTGTCACCACACCCTCTGTCGTCTGGCAAAATGTAACTTCCCCTTTTTGTTCAGTTCTAACTAGATGTAACATATAACGATTACAAGAACGAACAAAGACAGACACGGGCCCATCACACACTTCACACACAAACAAATACAGTATGAATTGGAGCTCCAATAACAACTCAGAAAAATATATGCATGACTCCATGAAAAGTTTTCAGCACAGAAATCAATGAAAATGATATTTTGTGCAGATCTGCCAAATACGTATATATATTGGTATATTGGGGTTTGTTGTTGGTCTTTTCCTCTTGTCCTAAAAAAAACAGATTAGGCACAATCCCCACCAAATTAAACATTTGGGGAAAACAACAGGCTTCCTTGACGTCCATTAATTCGGGCTATAAAATAGAACTCACAAAATGTTTAGTTTGCAAACAAAATGAAAAATAATGTGCACATAATGTCAAATGTAAGAATGAGCTTATCTTTCACCACGTGGATTTTCTTTACCCCAATTCTAATTTTTCTTTCCTGGATATTATTACCAACACCTTTAACTTTAAGATTTTTCCTTTACCAAAGAAACAGACATCATCATCCCATCATCCATACTTCCTGTTTTTTTCTTCCACGCATTTACATATAACCGCAAAGTCTGGGAAAGAAGCCAAGCATACTCAAACAAATCAAAAGTCTTGAAACTTTTTTTCCTTCAAAGACAGTTTTTTTTTTACTAATCACTGAATGCACTGATAAATCACTAATGGCAGCAGTATACACTGACACATCTACTTAAAAGTAAATATACTGCATTAAAACCACATCTGCCAAAACAATATCTGAAATGGGAACTAGTGCAATTCTACTTTATCAAATAATCAGATTCTGATTAGAACCTGATTCTTTGCGGTTCATCCTCCTCTTCTACAGAAATGGTACATTTATGACTATCGGGGACCCCACAAGAGACAGAAGACAAAGACAATGCCGTTTAAGTCCCTCTCAAAGCAGCAGCCAGTACTTCCTCTTTTTTTAACAACCCTACTCATTTTTAACTCTTTCCTTTGCTTTTTTAAAAGTAAAAAAAAAAATATATATATATATATATATATATATATATATATATATACATACACACATACATATATATACATACATATTCCCCTCCTCCCAATTCCTTCTCCATCATTCTCTTCATGCCATCTTTGAAAACCACTGCTCCCAGCCTCTTACCTTCTTCACCTGCCTAACCTTCAACGAATGCGCTGCTTCTCTCACTGTGGAACTCTCTTTCAACCTTTCCATCTTTACAGATTTAAACAATCATCTTTTGACATGCCTGCTCTCTTGAATATTCTGCTTATATCTCTCACTGCCCCTCCTCCTCTTCTGCCTCTCTATAATATCCACTGCTGTCACCTCCCTCCTCGAGGGGCGCCCTTTTTCAGAGCCTTTGACTGCCTGATCCCCATTGGAGAAGAGTGGATCCGTCCCTTCTCCAACCGGACACACACCTTTTGTGTCCCACTACACTACACGTGAACCTGACGATCCACGTACCGCTGGCTACTCGCACCACACAAAGTGTAACTAACCATCCCCAGTAGCTAGCACCACTCAAAGCGTAACTAACTGGGCACCAACCTGCTCACACAAAGCAAAGATACAGGTTGACTTACAGGATCCCTGTGGCCCTCACAGAGAGGTGGGCTCTTTAAATACTAACTAAATGTAAGCATTGAAATCTCTTTCTTGATTTTCTCTAACTTCCTCTTTTTTTTATAGTTCCTTAATTCCTATCATGGCATATTATGAAACACAGGCAATCTCTATCATACACAGTTCTGCACTCATTTCTTAAACTTTCACATTTCTCATTCATCACACCTAGGTTTCAGACATTCCATTCATCCTACCGCAGACAAGGAGGTGTTCTTTGAAATCCCAAAGATTCCGAAAAGGACAATACTTGAACAGTAGTCATAGAAAGTGGGAAGGCACATAGTAAGAAAAATATCTTACCTGTGTATTTGAAGGTGCAGTTTCCAATTGCCATAATGACCAAAGCTCTTCCACGATCGTCCCCTTGGATATCTGATGGATTTTTCCGTTCGAAGGACCATTAACTGTCAATGCACTTTAGGATAAGTCCCAAAATAGGACTTAATACTCAGTTGTCTGTGGTGTTCAAATTATGTTAAATTTCCCCCTTCATGGTAAGAGGGTGCAGCCGCAGCACAAGAAGTGCATGTCCAGTCTCATTGCTGATCATGCAAATCTCTCCTGGTTACACCCAGAGAGCTAATTTTATTAGAAATACATGATGGTGTAATCACACCCCCCTTTGTCATCAATTTTAATATATCCAATCACAATCATACAAGTATACATTTAACATCAAATCAAAAGAATGATGATGGTAGCCAATGGCATACACATTACTTCATCTATCTGGGAAATTCCATATGCATATATTAAAGAGGACCTTTCACGACTTTAAAAAAATGAATCTGCACTATCTACCTGATAGTGCGTCCCCCACTGATGCCAGCAGCGTTGTTTTCTTAGCAAATTGTCCGCCGGTGGCTTCACACGGGCCCCCCGTTCTTCGGTCCGGCTTTATGCTAATTAGAAGGCATCGGAACAGGGAGGAGGAGACTCCCTGTTCCTCAATGGGCGTTGCTTCTGCCCTGCTGTGAGCGCTGTCCAATCAGAGCGGACCGCTCACAGCAGGGCCGAAGGAGTTCAACCCTGCTGTGAGCGGTCCGCTCTGATTGGGACAGCGCTCACAGCAGGGCAGAAGCAACGCCCATTGAGGAACAGGGAGTCTCCTCCTCCCTGTTCCGATGCCTTCTAATTAGCATAAAAGCCGGACCGAAGAACGGGGGGCCCGTGTGAAGCCACCGGGGGACAATTTGCTAAGAAAACAACGCTGCTGGCATCAGTGGGGGACGCACTATCAGGTAGATAGTGCAGATTCATTTTTTTAAAGTCATGAAAGGTCCTCTTTAACTTCTGCTAAGTTCCTCTTTTCCTATAGCCATATCAAGTTATTATGAGTCATTTTTATTTTTTAAGCATACGTGACATCTAATGGAGATTAGAGATTATAAGATATAAGAGATATGGATATAAGAAGATGGAGACCACCTGATAATAAAATACAACCCTAGCACAATTTTCTTTCTAAATTTCTTTAACATATACTTGTAAAGAGTAAACTGGCTGTGTCTTTAAGGGGTTAATCTAAATAAGGTGTTAAATGCTTCTACCCACTTTAACTTCATTAATTCAAGATTTAAGTAACATGAAGACAGAAAATACCAACCACAAAATATTATGGACAGTACCGTATATATTATCATGTCTATCCAGATTTTTGAAACATGAAGACAAAGTATACCTTACTTTAGCAGTGACTGAGCAAGTGATAAAGGAGAAATAAATATTTTACTTTAAGTCAGACCTCTGTGAAGGTTATCTCAAGTGAGATTAAAAGGGCAGCAGATTGAACATCCAATATATCTGATAAATGTGCTTTTGGGACTACAAAAGATCTCTTTTTTAGATATCTTGAAAGCAGTCATCTAAGAAACAGAGCTTTTCTGCGTCTTGAAAGCTCATATATAAGAAAACCTAAGTTTTATTTCCATGACCCAAGTGAAACCCATATTAATCATTACTCCTCTGAATTACATCATTTAACATGGAGGTCCTTTTTATTAATGCAGCAGGATGGAAGCATAAAGTAAATCTGAAGTCTACATTTATAATGCTTTTTAATGTCTAAGTACTGTACATTGTACTTTACATATTTTCTTCTAAGAATATGCTTGAAGAATTATTTTACCAGAACTATTAGAATTTGTTGGGATGTTTTGTCCATCTATCCATATCAACAATTTTGTGGTCAAGTGCTCCCAATTGGTCATAAGCACTGACTACTTGTCTGTCAGTTAGCATTCTAAATTACGTGTTTTCAGTAAGTTAGATTTTTTTGTACAGGTCATTCTGCACGGACACACAAGAAGAATTATACTGGCAATGTTTGGGGACTAAAAGCAGTTGGAGGACGGTTACACGTGGAGGAGCAGCGGAGCTTGGCGTCTGCCGAGTGCAAGAGCGCATGCACTGAACAAACAGAAGAGCAGAGTGATTGGAGAAAACGGGAAAGCTCCGTGCAGAATCCAGCACCCTCAAGCAGCCTCTACCCACACCAGCAGCGAACAACGCGGGTCCAAGTGGGAGAGGTATTATACTTGATCATACGGAGGGAGCGGTAAGCAGCGCTATAGCGCAATACAGTAAAGATATATTTCATTTCTATATATAAGAGGAGACAAACGAGTTTAATCACCGTAAACCCTAATCACTGGGAGACACCTCCTTTCTTCCACTTTGTGGCATGTAATAAAAGCGCAATTAGCGCAATAAAGTGGACATTATACTTCATCTATAGACTAAGAAAAAACTATTTGAAGCCACATAAGCTGTAATGAGATTTACATGACTAACAATTAACTTATCAACAGAAAAGACAACTAACATATAGACAATTAACAATGAAAAATACGAATATTGCACAATTTAACGAGAAATCACGCTATAGCGATAAAATGGCACGATAGTAAAAAAACACACACAATTTTTTCCCCCTAAATTTGCAAGAGTTCCGCAAAGGGAAAAGTTAGGGGGATTGTGACTATATTTTATGACCATTCTTATATTTTATGACCATTCTTATGTTATATTTTATGACCATCTTTATGTTATTTCTGTATAGTTTTTAATTTGTGTTTTATATATTTGGATGTAAGGTTGTATCAATAAATACAACATTGGTTATTAAAAGCTGACCATTCTTTGGATAAGTATGTACTATATTAAAATCTAACTGGTTAGCAGGTCGAGCTATATCTTTTTTATTTATTTATTTATTTTTTGGGAGGGGGGGTGTTATTGAATTTAATTAAACTAACATACAAGTACACCAACAGACAGGGCAGAGCAACAATTTAGCTGTGAGTGTTAACATGAAATTGCCAGGCCTGGCCCTTAATCATCCATTTTTGTTTATTTAAAATCCAACCAGTTGGAATGTTATTTTTTTGTGGATTTTTCATTTAAACCACCATATATGTGATCAGTACACCAATATACAGGCTAGGGCAGCAGTATACCTGTGAGTGTTAACATGAAATTGAGCGTCAGGCGTCAATCGTCCATTTCTGTTTATTTTATATTCACTCGGTTGGATTTGTATTTTTTTTAACTGTTCAATTTAATTAAACCAGCATATAAGTGATCAGTACATAAATAGACAAGGTACAACAACAATTTACCTGTGAGTGTTAACATGAAATTGAGCATCAGGCCTGGCCCTTAATCATCTGTTTTCATTTATTTAATATCCACATAGTTGGAACTTTATTTTTTTGTGGGCTGTTCATTTTATTTAACCCTTTCGGTACCGGAGGGTTTTTTGGCTTTGCATTTTCGTTTTGCGCTCCCTGCCTTCAAACAGCCATAACTGTTTTATTTTTCAGTTCACATAGCTGTTTGAGGGCTTGTTTTTTCCGGGACAAGTTGTACTTTCCAACGCCACCATTTAATATTGCATATGGTATAGTGGGAAGCAGGAAAAAAATTCAAAATCGGGTGAAATTGCAAAAAAAAACGCTATTCCGCTACAGTTCTTCGGGTTTTTTATTTACAGCTTTCGATGTTCATTAAAACTGACCAGTCATTCTACTGGTCAGTACGAATCCAGCGATACCTAATATAGTTTTTCCTGCGTTTTGAGTGATAAAATAATTATAAAGTTGGACTTTTTTTGTCATATCTTGACCCCTATAACTTTTTGGTATTTATGTGTACGGAGCTGTATGGGGGCTCATTTTTTGCGGGGCGATCTGAATGTTTTTATTGATACCATTCTGGGGTGTGTGTGACTTTTTGATCACTTTTTAGAAATTTTTTTTTAGAAAAAAAGCGACAAAAAACAGCGAATCGCCATTTTGACGCTTTTTTCCGCCACACAATTCGCCATATTGGAATTTTTTTTACATATATTTCAAAATTATGGGCTTTTTGGTCACGGTAATACCCATGATGTCTATATTTATTGTTATTTAGGTATTTATTTTTTAATTATACGGAAAGGGGGTGATTTAAACTTTTATATTTTTTTATTTTTTATATATTTTTTAACTTTTTTTATTTTTTTGATTATTTTAAAGCTCAAATGTGAACAAATAGATTGTGTTTTTTTATTTTTTCTTTATGAGCAATCAGGGCTTTTTAATTCTGAATTAATAACCGAAATTTGCTCATTTCTTATCCTGGCCTGCCATCTAGTGGCCAGAATAAGAATTGCACTTTGAAAGCTATAAACCTCATCAGCGAGGTTTATATCTTTCAGATCGTGTACAGACATCCCGATTGGCCGCATGGGGCGTCTGTACACCACCCGGAAGCGAACATTTCCGGGTTTAGACGCAACTAGGTGCCGTGATCAAGGGCGCCATGTGTCCGCATCGCCCCAGCGGCTTACATGTACGGCGCTGGGAGTCTAAGGGTTAAACCAGCATGTTGGTGATCAGTACACCAATACACAGGTTAGGGCAACAGTTTACCTGTGAGTGTTAACTTGAAATTGAGTGTCAGGCCTCAATTGTACATTTTTGTTTATTCTATACACACACAGTTGGAATTTAATTAAACCAGCATATAGGTGATCAGTATAACAAAACACTGGGTATGTCACAAAATTATTTGTGAATGATAACAAATTTAAGTCTAAATCTGTTTCTGTTTATTTCTGTCCCATACGTTGCTGGCGGTGCATTTACATATTGTAAAAGTACCTTGTACATGGTGGAGAATGTGGGCTACTCCTTGTGATTCTCACTGTGCAGCAAGCTGCACTCCATGGTGGCAACCTGGAGCAGTTGTTATAGGTAGGAATTGTACATGTCTTTCGTGACCCATTGGGTCAATGTTTTTGCAGCAGTGGCGAGGCAGCAACCGAGCAACATGGCTAGGTCTCTTTGACCCCACCAAGATTTATAGTAAGCACTTATACACCTCCTCCACCTCCTCCTCCTTGGACACAGTCCCATCCCCAACAGCAGGTGTCAGTAGCCACACCAGCGAGCAGTTGCAAAAATACATCAAGCAGCAAACATCTCACTGGCTGTCTTACCTCCAACTCTAACTGAGCAAGGTGGTCAGCGACAATGTTCGCAACCTACTGGCCGCCTTGAACCTGGGTGAAATAACACATGCTCTCTGTGACAGCAGTGACACCAGCCACAACAACCAGTAAGTAACAGAGATGTAAAACATTGGCATGCTGGCCAAAATGACAACCTCCATGCTCTCTTGCATACTCAGTGACAGGTGGATCAGTGAAAAGCAATCTGATGATGATTGGATAGCCATATTTTTAGACCCTAGCTACCAAGGTAAAATGGGGGAATCTTTTCCTCTCACAGAAAAGGAGGTCAAATTATGTTATTACCAGAAAACACTGTGTACACAGCTTGCCGCAGCTTATGCCACAAGCGTGTTTGAAAGGGAAGCCCCTCTCCAACCCCCAAAAGATCCACCCCCATCTGGCCACCACCACCATCAGAAGCCACAGCAGCCTCAACATCCAGGTTCAGGCCTACCTAAACTCTGATCAGTCTCTGGCATATACCCAGTTACCTGACCCCATGGATTTCTGGGCAGGCAGACTGGAACAATGGCCAAAACTGGCACAGCATGCTCTCTTTATTCTTCATTGCCTAGCCTCCAGTGTCATCTCAGAGAGGGTTTTCAACGTTATGGAGGGCCTGGTGACACCGAAACAGACCAATTTGTCGTCCACCAGTGTCTAAAACATCAGTTTTGTAAAAAAGAACAAAGCCTGGATTGGGGAGGATTATCACACTCCTCCAGCTGAGGCTGATGACTAGATCTGGCCTTGCTGGTGGTGGTGCCCCATCTTCCCACCGTTGCTGCTTGCCTGACTCCATCATGCCACATCGCCATTAAGCCACTCCTGTGGCGGTAAGCTCTAGGAACAGACCTGGTTGTTCCAAACTTCTTTCTTTTAATAATTATGGAGGCCACTGTGCTCTTGGGAACTTTAAATGCAGCAGAATTTTTGTACCCTTCCCTATATCTGTCTGTTCACGCAATAACAAATCTGAGCTTTACAGGCAGTTCTTTCCTCCTCATGACCTGCCTTTTTTCTCTGATATGCATTGACAGCTGTGAGACCCCATAAAGACATGGGTGTGTCTTTCCAAATCATGTCCAATCAAACTGAATTTATCATAGGTGTTTAAGTAAAGGATCTGAATACGTATGTCCAGGCAAAATTTTAGTTGTTCTTTTTTAATAAATGTGCAAACATTTTAAAAATTCTGTTTTCACTTTCACATTATGGGTTATTGAGTGCAGAAAACTTTATTTTTTAATATTATTTAATATTATAATATTTAATATTATGTTATTTTAAAAAAAAGCTGCAACATAACAAAATGTGAAACAAGTTAAATGGTCTTAAGAATTGAATGCAATATATCTATATAATATTTATATGGATTCCTGATATTGCAGCATGCACACGTTTTTTTTTCTGCTTTTTCTCCTGTATGCTTTTCTTTTAAAGTAGTTGCCTCACATCAGCAAATGCATTTATCATGTAGATAAGGTTAATACAAGACATTTGAATTTCAGTATTGCATTCAATGATCACGACCACCTTGCAATCCATCAGCGGTGGTCGTGCTTGCACATTATAGGAAAAAAGCTCTGGTTCCTTTCCCAAAAGATATTTCCAAAAATACTTGTAGCTGTAGTTTCAGCGAAAGATGTTCTTACAAAATATTGACTCAGAGGGGCTAAATACAAATGTACGCCACACTTTTCAGATTTTTATTTTTAAAACATTTTGAAAACCATGTATCATTTTCTTTC
Organism: Rhinella marina; assembly: GCA_900303285.1. Classification (NCBI taxonomy): domain Eukaryota; kingdom Metazoa; phylum Chordata; class Amphibia; order Anura; family Bufonidae; genus Rhinella; species Rhinella marina. The sequence continues at coordinate 13,724 of ONZH01010928.1, read as the reverse complement.
CATTTCACACATACTTGCTCATTTGTGTTAAAGGGGTATGAATACTTTTTCAATGCACTGTACGGTATACAGTACATTGCTTGTATCTGTGGCAGAGTATGATTGCTGGGTGCAGTGGAGTCAATTCATATCAGACATTGTGGAGTAACAGGAACCAAGGTTATTGGAACATGCGTGTGATAACTGAAGATAATCTTACATTGTGAATGACACAGACAGGAAAAAGGAAATCAGTGAGTTCACCTCAATGTACAGGAAATACAACACATTATAGAAATGCATAGAGAGACTACAAGTGAACATTAGTAACAGCAACATCTAGTGTTCTTTGTAAGCCTTGAGTGTCTTTCAGCAGTGAGGGGCTTTGTAAGGATATCCTCAGTCAGACAATAAAGTAACTCAAGAAATCCTTGTTCTTGAAGATCCCTAAGAAAGTGGAACTTCACATCAATGTGCTTGGTTCTCGAGTTAATTCTTTCCATCTGCGCAAGTGCAAGGCTTCCTTGATTGTCCTCAAAGATTTTTGTTGGTCCCTACAATTGTTGACCCAAGTCTGTTAACTCTTGTCTCAGCCATATAACTTCTTGGCTTGCCTGTGCTGCTGCAATGTACACTGCTTCAGTAGAAGATAATGTAACATAGAGCTGCTTTCTGCTAGTCCAACTGATAGCACCTCTTGACAGAAGAAACAAGTAGCCACTGGTAGATTTTTTGTCGCTGCTGTCTCCGGCCCAGTCAGCATCCACATATCCTGTTAGGGTGCTTTCATCACTTGTTGGTAACTTTAGCTTTTAGTGTAAAGTCCCTTTAAGATAGCAAATGATTCGCTTTACAGCATTACAGTCCATCTGAATTGACATTGAAACCTTCCAATAGCTGCTGCAATGTCAGGCCTTGTAGCAGTGGTAATGTACAGCAATTTTCCTATTGCTTTCCTGTACTGAGTATTATTTGGTAAAGGGTTATATTGGTTTTTCATCTCCTTCAGGTAGCTTGTTTCCATAGGAGACTTTACTGGTTTGGCGTTTCAATTATTTCTTGTATTTTGTGTTTTTGGTTTAGAAGAAAGCTGCCATCTTCCTCTCTCTCTATGGATGCCAAGGTAATTCTTTATGTCGCCAAGATCTTTGGTCTCAATGTGCTGATTTATGCCCCTTTCACACGAGTGGGAGACTCGCATGTCTCCCGCAACGCATCTACAGGGCTGGACTCGGCACGGACAGGGATCGCAGAGCATTATATGCGATCCCTGTCAGTGCCGACTCCAGCCCTGTAGATGCGTTGCGGGAGACATGCGAGTCTCCCGCTCGTGTGAAAGGGGCATTAGGGTTTTCAGTATTTCTGCTTCAACCCCTTCTTGCTCAAAACAAATCAGAATATTGTCCACATAAATAAGCACATAGATCCATCTGTTTGCCAATTTCTTTGTGTATAAGCAGGGGTCTGCTTTACTCTTTTGAAAGTCCTCATGTGTAAACACTTCATTCATTTTTATATTCCACACTCTGGCTGCTTGCTTTAGACCATATATACTATGAAGTTTGCATACTAGGTCTGGATTTTGTTCATCTTTGAACCCTGGTGGTTGTTCCATGTAGATTTCGTCTGTTAACTTGCCATGTAGAAACACAGTTTTTACATCAAAATGTATCACTTGCATTTTCCTTGTGATGGCTACTGTCAGCAAAGTCTTTATTGTGGCGTGTTTGACTACTGGCTCAAATGTCTCATCATAGCCCTTTCCATATTTTTGAGAATATCCCTTGGCTATGAGTTTTGCTTTGTATCGTTCATCTGTGACATCTGAATTGTACTTCACTTTAAAAGTCCATGTTTTTCCTGCCAGGTGGTAGTTCTGTAAGTGTCCATGTTTTAGTGTCATGCATGGATTTTATCTCTTCCTTAGCAGCTTTTATCCATTTACTGGCCTCCCGTTCTGAAAGCTGAGATATGTCTTTCCACATTGCAGGTTCATTGGCACTGGCAGTGCTTGCCTTGTATGAGAGACTTACAAGTGGTTTACCTTTGTTTTCTCTCATTGAGCATCTTGGTTTTGTGTCTGAGCTTGCTTATGTCTGCTCTTCCATACTGGTAGAGTCTGCACGCACTTCAACTGTTTGTTCAGAAGTTACAAAGGTGGGCTGATCAGTGTCAGTTTTCTCTTCAGTTCTTGTCTCTTCTGTTGTCATAACATTGTCTCTCAGATCTGAAACAAAAGTTATGCTGTTGCTAATGGTAACCTTGTCTGTTTTGGGATTTAGGATTCTGTAACCCTTAACATGGTCACTGTATCCAACAAACACACTTTTAAATGTAGATGAATGCTTTGCATCCAAAAACTCTTAGGTGTTTTACACTTGGCTTCTCATTGTGCCACAGTTCATATGGAGTTTTCTCCACTGTTCTGGAAAGGAGTTTGCTCTGCAAATATGTGGCTGTCATTGATGCCTCACTCCAGTATTTTTGTGGTAGTCCAGAGTCTGTCAGCATATATCTGATCATTTCAGAGTTCTGTTCTTTCTTTCAACTACCCCATTTTGCTCTGGTGTGTATGGGACTGTCTTTTGATGTTCTATTCCATTCTGTTTTAAGTACTCTTGTATTTTATGTCCTGTGAATTCCCCTCTATTATCACTCCGAAGTATGAGAGGCTTTCTCTGAAACGTGTTACTGATCTTTACTACATAGTCTTTCACAGTAATTTGTCAAGAATTTCACTCTTGTGTTGCATTAGGTAAGTGATTGTGTATCTCGAATAGTTGTCTATGAAAGTCACTATGTACCTGTTGCCTCCGGGTGTAGGGGGGTTTAGGGGACCACATACATCACTGTGAACTAAGAGGTCTTGAAGCTCTCTTCTGACTGACTTTGGGAACTGTTGCTCTTGTAGTTTTGGATTTGATGCAGCAGTCACGCACAGTAACTGGACAAGGGGATACTGTTAGATCCTTTGTCAGATTCCTCTTTTGTAGTTCCTGTATGCATTCTGGGTGTCTATGACCTAAGTGTACATATTTTCACCTTTTCCTTCACTGTGTTGAGGTGATACAGATGATCATCCAGCTTCACACTTGCTATTGTCTGCTTGCCTTCCAGGATAGAACACTTGTCACCTTGGAATTTTACAGTGAGTCCTCTGGCTGTTAGACGCTTCATAGATAAGAGTCCTCCTTCTAGATCAGGAACATAAAGCACATATTTCACTGGTATAGCTAAATTATGTCCAGCATCATCGGGGCATACAAGGGTTCCATGTCCATATCCTTATATTTTACTTCTATCTGCAAGGTAAATAGTTTCTTTGTTATTCAGATCAAGTTCTGTGAAAAAACTTCTATCACTCATCATGTGACTGTTTGCCCCCAGGTGGATGTGCCAGCCTTGACATTTATGGTTGCCTGTCACTTTAAATCTGGCATTCAAGTTTCCTTCCCATGGATCAGAGATTGTGGCTTTCACCTTTCAATTAGTATAAAAGGGACGCTGTCTCATTTGCTCTGCTTTCCATATAGTGCAGTCTTTCTTTATGTGTCCCTGTTTGTGGCATTTAATACACATCCTTGTCTCCTTCCTGTGTAACATTGCATCTGTAGCTTTAAGAGCAGTACTGGTGTCAGTTTCTGTGGAGTCGTGCACTAATTCCTTTCTTCTCTGATACTCATCTATGAGCCTGGTTTTTTCAAATTCTACTGTCAGATCTGTATCAGGCTGTGTCTCCAGCGCATTGATCAGTGCAGTATATATATATCGGGTAAACTGCACAACAACATGGCTGCAGCATGACTGTCTGTTATATTCTTCCCGATTGATCTGAGTTGTGCAATTAATTCCAGCATGGTGTTTATATGCTCCTGCATGTCCTGTTCTCTGCTAAACTTCATTTTGTAAAGTTTCCGCAGCAGAAACAACTTGCTGTTTAAACTGGATCTTTCATGCAGTCTTTTCAGTATATCCCACATGCCTTTCGCTGTGCCCTCATGGCGTATGTGAATAAGCTGATCATCCTCCACTAGTAAGCTTATGGTGGCCCATGTCTGTCTGTTTTTCTTGTCCCAGTCCTGATCATTGTTCTGCAGCCTCTCTGTAGTGGTAACCTCCAACAACTCATCTCTGGATAATAGCATTTCCACTTTAAAATTCCATAGCTGATAATTGTCATTGTCCAGCTTGGCCACTGAGAGTTTAACCTTTAAGTTTCTAGCCATTCTTCCTCCTTTATATATGAACAGTCTTACTTGTCTACAGGAGATGTCTCTGGAAAGTTTCCTTATGTCGATCTCCACATCCGCCACACTGTCTCCCATTTGGGGCTTTGTTCTGCCTGGGTCACGCCTGGTCACTGGGCTTTATCCGGTCACTGGGCCCATAACCTGTTGCAGAGTATGATTGCTGGGTGCAGCAGAGTCAATTCAGATACAGCACATTCTAGAAATGCATAAAGAGACTACAAGTGAGCATTAGTAACAGCAACATCTAGTGTTATAACTATGAACTGCAGTCAATCCAGAAGAAGTCACTCCACCAATAGACTAAGCTTTAAGTTGTTGTATCTCCAACAGTATCCAGGAGTTACAACCACCATGCAATTCAGCAGCGGTGGCTGTACTTGCACACTATAAGAAACGGTATCTATCTCTCTGGTGACCAGGACCACTTATAGAATCTACACACCCAAATTATAAGTGCACAACATATAGTTAATCAAAATATGTATTCTTCATTAAGTTCATATCAAACGATAATCTCTTAATAATATAAAAATGAATTTCTGTCTGTCTGTCTGTCTGTTCTCTATGCGCGACCAAACTACTGGACCGATTTTCACCAAATTCGGCACACAGGTACATCAGGTGTCCGGGAAGGTTTTAGACCAGGTCTCATCTCTCTAGGACGTACCGTTCCCGAGATATTCCCAAAATATGATCTCCATTAGCCAACATTACAACTGGGAGCTTTGGTTTTAAACTCTAACTGCCATTCTCTGCAAAGGCACACACGGGAAGGGCAGGTTTCCATAACAACCAGGTAATTATCAGCAGCTGAGGATCTCATCCATTTCTATTTACTGACACTGTTAAAGGTATTCCGGTTACCATAAATATAACCTATGTGTTTTTCTATTACTACAGTTCAGTAGTAATAAAAGATGTTTTCCTCCACTGCTGCCTATTGCGTGGGCTCATAAATAAGCATGGTATTGACCTTTAATTCAGGCCACCCTAAAAGAAGTACTTAAAACCCCCGCCCCAGGTCTCACTAAGCCACACCCCCAACTCTGTCAGGCCACACCCCCTTTCACTCCGCAGCCAACAGAGATTGAAAAAATAAAGGTAAAAATCAACTTCTGTCAGCTGCAGGGATGGGTGGGAGGTTGACTTTCTTTCTGCAACAACACACACAAACATTAAATAAAATAGATTAAATCCACCCATGCGAAGCGTCTTGCTAATCCACGCCCCCGACTCTGTCAGGTCACGCCCCCTCCCACTCCGCAGCCAACGGGAATTGAAAAAATGAAGGTAAAAATAAACTTCTGTTTGCTGCAGGGGTGGGGGGGTGAATTTCTCTCTGCAACGACACACAAAAATTTTAGATGAAATAGACTAATTATAGACTACAACCGTTCGAAGCCTTTTGCTAAGCCACGCCCCGTCTCTGTCAGGCCACGCCCCCTCTCACTCCGCAGCCATTCTGCAACGACACACAGAAACATTAAATGAAATAGATTAAATACACCTATGCGAAGCGCTTTGCTAAGCCACGCCCCGACTCTGTAAGGCCACGCCCCCTCCCACTCCGCAGCCAACAGGGATTGAAAAAATAAAGGTAAAAATCAACTTCTGTCAGCTGCAGGGATGGGTGGGAGGTTGACTTTCTTTCTGCAACGACACACAGAAACATTAAATGAAATAGATTAAATACACCCATGTGAAGCGTCTTGCTAATCCACGCCCCCGACTCTGTCAGGTTACGCCCCCTCCCACTCCGCAGCCAATGGGGATTGAAAAAATAAAGGTAAAAATAAACTTCTGTTTGCTGCAGGGGTGGGAGGGTGAATTTCTCTCTGCAACGACACACAAAAATTTTAGATAAAATAGACTAATTATAGACTACAACTGTTCGAATTGTCTTGCTAAGTCACGCCCCCAACTCTGTCAGACCACGCCCCCTCTCACTCTGCAGCCATTCTGCAACGACACACAGAAACATTAAATGAAATAGATTAAATCACCTATGCGAAGCGCTTTGTTAAGCCACGCCCCCAACTGTGTCAGGTCACGCCCCCTCCTACTCCGCAGCCAACAGGGATTGAAAAAATGAAGGGAAAAATAAACTTCTGTCAGCTGCAGGTGTGGGAGGGTGAATTTCTCTCTGCAATGACACACAAAATTTTAGATGAAATAGACTAATTTCAGACTACAACCGTTCGAAGCATCTTGATAATCCACACCCCCAACTCTGCCAGGCCATGCCCCCTCCCACTCCGCAGGCAACGGGGATTGAAAAAAATCAGCTGCAGGGGTGGGAGGGTGAATTTCTCTCTGCAATGACACACAAAAATCGTAGATGAAATTGACTAATTTTAGACTACGACCATTCAGTACTAATAAAAGATGTTTTTTTCCACTGCTACCCATTGCGGGTCCCCATAAATTACCATGTCATCGACCTGTAATTCATGCCACTCTGACCCCCGCCCCAGATCTCGCGAAACCACGCTCCGACTCTGTCAGGCCACGCCCCCTCCCACTCCGCAGCCAACGGGGATTGAAAAAATGAAGGTAAAAATCAACTTCTGTCAGCTGCAGGGGCGGGAGGGAGGTTGATTTCTTTCTGCAACAACATACAGAAACATTAAATGAAATAGATTAAATATACCCATGCAAAGCAATGTTTTCTTCCACTGTTACCCATGGCGTGTCCTCATAAATTACCATGGCATCGACCTGTAATTCTGGCCACCATCAAAAGAAGGACTTAAAACCCTACCCTAGGTCTTTCAATGTCACGCCCCTGACTCAGTCAGGCCATGACCCCTCCCACTCCGCAGCCAATGGAGATTGAACAATTGAAGGTAAAAATCAACATCTGTCAGCTGCAGGGATGGAGGGAGGATGACTTTCTCTCTGCAACGACACACAGAAACATTAAATGAAATAGATTAAATATACCCGCGCAAAGCAATGTTTTCTTCCACTGCTACCCATTGTGTTTCTTCAAATTACCATGGCATTAACCTATAATTCAGGCCACCCTGAAATGAAGGACTTAACCCCCCCCGTGTCCCATTAAACCGCACCCCCTCCCACTCCGCAGCCAATAGGGATTGAAAAAATGAAGGTAAAAATCACCTCCTGTCAGCTGCATTGACTTTCTCTCTGCAATGACACACAGAAACATTAAATGAAATAGATGAAATATACCCAGGCGAAGCCGGGTCTTTCTGCTAGTAGATAATATAAAATCAGCAGCAGTAGCATAAACAAAGAAAAGAGCCACACTATATTTGTCACATGTCCATAAACAAATCACATCAATGACTTGTATGTAGAATAGTTCCCACCCTTAAAGGGTATTAAACAGTCACATTCATTCCTGCGAGCAGTGTATGATGTGAATGATTGAAGCCAGCAAATGAGGTAATATGAACAATCACAATACATTAGTAAGTGCTTTGTATTAACTTTATCTACATGATAAATGCCATTGCTGAAGTGATGTAACCCCTTTAACCATGATTGGATCTTTATAAAAGGAATCTGAAGTGTCAAATGAAATGTGTCTGAGTTGTTTTTGCCATGGGAATATGTTTTTATTCACTATTTTTAATATTCCTGGTACGTGACTAATATTCTTGGATGTGCTCCCCAATGCCCTAAAAATATTCTGCAGAAAAAATAATGTTCCTTATACTGATAATGTACCCCAAAATGTTTCATTAGTATTAATGACCTAAAGTGCCCTATATTAGTAATGCCCCTATTGTGCCCCCAGTAGTAATAATAATGCCCCTATCATGCTGTAATTATGCCCCCTATTATTCCTTCAGAAATAATAGATCAGCTATTTGAAAAGGTTGCAGCGCACCATTGAATGCTGTGTCCTCTTCATAGCTTAAAAGATAGAGCATCAAACATTATACAGTGGCTATGCTTGGCATTGCAGCTCAGGGCCGTTTACTAGAATGGGACTGAGCTACACCTAGGATATGTTACCAATGAATGTGTCTGGCCTAGTAAGAGCCCACCAGAATGCAGCGACCTCTTCAAACAGACCCCACTGATCATCAATATCCAAATCTCATACAACCCCTTTATGTGTGTTATTTAGGTGGCTTCTAGGTTTTGGGATGTAGGAGTTGCTATAGAGACCTGGTATGGAGACCATTCCTCTCTCCATGTAATTAAAATAGGGAAGCTGCCTGTGAGCAAGGGGAGAGAAGCTGGAAAGCTATGTTTTGCTGAAAAGCGCAAGCAGTCTGTACAGAATGAGCGTGTTAATACAGGTTATGTCAATGTGTCAAAGCTAAAGAGCTTGTGTTGTTTGTCTTGCTGAAAAAAGGACTGCTTCTATTGGACATTGTGCTGCTGGACAGGCATCCTGTTTATTATTGCTTTCAACAAACTGACTCTGAATTCCAACCCTCTTGTGTCTACCCCACTGACAAGCCATACTATTGCATTTATATTCATACATATATCTATATCTTCTCCTATAAAGAATGTCTATTTTGCACTCTTATCTTTTTTTCTCTTGTTTAGCAAATGGGTAAATACCCACTGGTGTATCAATTCAGTATTGTGAGAATTTTCTTATTATTATGATGAGTGAAGCTTGTGAAACTTCCCATGGGAAACTATATTTCATTCTTCCATTAGCTGTGATAGCAAAATGTAGCACTAATCAATAATAACGGTCACAAGGCTACATCTCTAAGGATCTATACTGTCCTTCCCACAGAGACTTAAAAGCACTTCCACTAATTCTTGCAAGGGAAGTTGTTCTAAATTACATTTTTTTTTAATGTACAAAACCAATAGATTTTCTTTAAAATGACATGTATTTATGTAGGGGCAGCATACAATACGTTCAAAAGGTCTTTAGTACTGGAAAATGTGCCCAGAATACTAATATTAAGACCCTCAATTATTCTGCAGTCACATACAATATATCTGATCTTATATATAAACCAAGTTCTAACTGCAATTATCCAAGGAACATGCAATAAACCTTTTCAGGCTCCTTCAGAAAAATGTTTTTGTCTATTGTGTTATCTCTCTGATATCTTTCTGCTCGAATATAATTGTTCAGACTACATTTACATGACCTTTGCTTGTCCAGTTTCATGGCCTACTCTGGCTTTGTCTATAATTCCTCCAAAGCATTTTGAACACACTGAAATAGCATGTTCCTTAAAATTTACATTGTTAAATCATTGTATACTCTTGTAAGATCTTTATTTAATGTAAAAAATGAGCACCCAACAAAAAACAATCACATCTAAATTGATCTTGCAGGAACAGAAGAGTGGTGCACAAAAAGATACATAAGATGTACAGTAGCAAACAATGTGTTGCTCTGCATCAAAGAACATAGAATTAATTAAAGCAAAATCAACACTTTGTGTCCAACTCTGTTTTGTAGCAGCAATGCCAACAGCAAAGTTTCTTTAAAGCCACAATGAGTTTAACAGACTCATATTTTTGTCTTACTACTGAAGTTATAAAAATGAATCATTGCTTTGGCTCAGGGCACTTCTGGCTTCCTCTAATCAATGGGCACAGTTTAGAGCCAAAGTTTCAGTCCACACAATCTGAATCTGGCTTCCACTGCTATACTTTAATAACCCCTTATTGTGAAGCCAGCTTCATACAAATCAAATGTGGGAATTTTTTGTCAATTAAAGCATATCTATTTGTGACAAAGTAATCTAATTACTGTAACACAACATTGTGTTATGGAAAGTTGGATACATCAACATTTGTGTTAATTGAATTTCTGTACCATTTCAAACAACTACAGTTATTAGACAAAAATGGACAAAAACTGAAAAATTACCTTCAATTTTCTGCAGCTGCTCTTTTATGCACACAAAGTACATTTTGATAGCTAATTAAGCTTGTTTAGAAAATAATTTAATGATAATTTATAATTGACTGGAGTAGATATGGTCATTAAAGCGACCCCACTAATTTAAGAAAACAAATTCACATTAACTGGGGAGCAAAATAAATCTTAAAGGGGTTGTCCGAGTTATGAAAAAAAAAATATAGCACTGTAAATCTGATGGGCAGCAATATATAACTAAGTTTTAGACCAAAAAAATCTATATTTTCTCATTTCCCTGGTTCTCTTCTGGCCTTTGTTTACATGCTATAACAATCTCTGCCCCTCCCACCCTCTCCGCAAAAGGAGTGAATACAAGTGCTGAGTGACATGTCTGCTTGCTGGTATTCTCAGCATCATGTATGTGTAGGACTAGAAGTCCCAGCTGTAAAATCAATATGTCACAGGAGAAAACAGAACTGGATCGCACATCCCGATAATATGCTTTTGATCTATCACTGCTTCTCAGCAAAATTCAAACCGCTTCTCAGCGCAATTTTTAATGTACTATCCCCTGTACTGCATGCTATGCAAGAGGCATTAGTGTACATTTTGATCAAAAGCCCACTCACCGCGTCAAGGTTGCCTCTAATGACACTGTACAATGACACTGCTGATACACACAGGAACTACCTTTCTGCTTTGCAGAACTTCTCTGTCAGCTCATATGCCCAGCATATCTCTCCTCACTGCCTGCAGCTACTGTAGTAAAGTCTTCAGCCCTGTGCTGGCTGAAGGGGTTAATGTTTTATCTGAAAAAAATTGAGGGAGAAGGAGACACAGAGCGTCCGGCAGCTCAGCTAGTGCCGGGGAATGTGGCCAGTACAGAGCAGGGGGGCGTGGCCAGCACAGTGACATCTCGTGTACAGACTCTTATCTGCTTGTGCACGAACTTTAGCAGAGCAGGCAGAGAAGCTGACATCACAGGTCATGTGACCCTGAGTGAAATCTGAGAAAGGAGCAGCTTTGGAAAAACCAAGTGCATTTAAAAGCTGTTATATTTGACTAGTTAGAAACATACAAAGAACAAAAAAATAACTTGGACAACCCCTTTAAGGTGGATTAAAATGGGCCAAATGACGAATAACGAACCCCATTGAAGTCAATGGGAGACTCGAGCATTTTTTGCAGGGGACCGGAGCTCTGCATAGGGAAGGTTGCGTGAAAACCTGGAAACCTCAGAAAATGATGGAAACACCACGGAAATGGACAGGAAACAGCAGGGGCAGCATGCATGGATGCCTCTGAGGCTGCCTAATCGTACCATTATGCCAAATTCTGGGCAACAGCCTGGTGGTGACCCTCAAGACAATTGTGCTGACCCAGACCAAAATGGGCAAGGCACATGCCCATCACATGCTAGTAAAGCACCCAACTAGGTGCAACGATGGTCCATCACCGCCTGCGGGTGACACCACTCCCCATGCTGGCACTGCTGTCCTATCCCCCGCCCCACGACGACTGACACAGCGTGGTGACAGCTTGGTGACCAAGTTAGATTGAGGTAGCAGGTGAACCACCCAAAAATTTACCCTGACACAGCATGGCGGTGAACCCAGAGTGACCAAGTGAGATTGAGGTAGCAGGTGAAGCACTTAAAATTTTGCCCTGACACGGAATGGCGGTGAACGTCAGACACCGCCTGCATGAGATTAGGGATAGAGCTGCTGTCTGTCAGGGAGAGTGTTAGGGCCTCAATTTAGATTTTGGTTAGGCAGGAATCACCCACAAAGAACCCAACAGCCCTTTTAAGGGCTACAAGCACTTTTTTTTTTGGCTCCTCCTGGCTGCTGCATGAGATTAGGGATAGAGCTGCTGTCTGTCAGGGAGAGTGTTAGGGCCTCAATTTAAATGTTGGTTAGGCAGGAATCACCCACAAAGAACCCAACAGCCCTTCTAAGGGCTACAAGCACCTTTTTTTTGTCTCCTCCTGGCTGCTGGCTGGGACTTGTAGTGCAGCTACCGCCATCTTGGCTGTACACTGTTAGGGCGTGAAATTAGAATGTGGTTAGGCAGGAATCATCCACAAAGAACCCAACGGTCCTTCTAAGGGCTACATCGACCTTTTTTTTTTGGCCTCCTCTCAGCTGCTGGCTGGGACTTGTAGTGCAGCTACCGCCATCTTGGCTGCACGCTGTGCACAGCGACTGGTGGCAGAAGGGACAGCACGTGGTCCACACAGACCAAAAAGACATTGCCCAAAGTCCTCTCAGTACTCATTTTTGCTGCTGCTGTACCTTAGGGAATACGTTATTTCTCTCAGTTATATATATTACAGTCCAGTGAACAATTATGTCGTGTGCTGTACAGTAGCGTCAGTCTAGGGAATACGTTTTTTCTCTCAGTTATATATCCTACAGTGCAGTACATAATTCTGTCATGTGCTGCACACTAGCCGGAGTCTAGAAAATATACATTTTTTCTCTCATTCATATATCTTACAGTGCAGTGAAAAATTGTGTGGTGTGCGGTACACTAGTAACATTCTAGAGAATACGTTTTTTCTCTCAGATACATTTAATACAGTCCCGTGAAAAATTCTGTGGTGTATGGTACACTAGCCACAGTCTAGAGAATACGTTTTTGGCTTCAGATATTAATTCTACAGTTTAGTGATTACACAAAATGTTGAACCCAAGGGCTAAGGGTCGAGGACGCGGGCGTCCAAGTGATGTAGGGGGGAAGAGGCCGTGGTCCTGGGCAGGGTGACACAATACCTACTGATGAGGGAGCAGTGGAATGCCGCAGAGTTTCGCTCCCTAGCTTCATCTCACAACTTACAAAGTCACGTGGTACACCACTATTGAAACAACAACAGTGCGAACAGGTGATGACGTGGATAGCGGATAATGTGTCCAGTAATTTATCCACCACCCAGTCTTCCACACAGTCCACCCACTTTAGCCAAAGGAGTAGACCTCTGGCTCCTCCAGCTCAACCTCCTTCCCCCCAGCCTGCCCCCCCCCATGGAAAATATGGATTCAGATCCAGCAAACTCACAGGAAGTCTTTTCAGGACCCTACCCAGAGACACAAACCACTGCTCAACAGCAACCTGAGCAGTTGCTCTGTCCCGATGCCCAAAATTTTGAACTTTCGCAGTCTATGGGTGATGAGAGTGTGGACTTAGTGCAAGTAGTGTGTCAAGAGGTGTCAGATGATGAGACATGGTTGTCAGACATTGACATTGTTGTCAGGGCAGTAAGTCCCAGGGGGCAGCAGAGTGAGGAATCGGAGGAAGAGCTGGTAGATGATGAGGTGACTGACCCAAGCTGGGTTGGTAAGCCTAGTCAAGACAGTGCTTCTGAGGGGGATGCAAGTGCAGCACCAGAATAGGTTGGAAGAGGCAGTGGGATGGCCAGAGGGAGAAGCAGGGCCAGAGCAAGTAGATCAGCAACTGTTTCACGGAGTGAAGCTCCCGTGCCGAGGCCTAGATGTTCGCAAGTCTGGAGATTCTTTAAAGAAAGTGAGGATGACTGACGGACTGTGGTGTGCAACCTGTGCACACCAGGATCAAGCAGGGGAGCCACCACTACCAGCCTAACCACTACCAGCATGCGCAGGCATATTAGTGCTAAACACACGACTCAATGGAACCAAGGCCCGTTCACCTCCTGC
>ONZH01010927.1:0-59316 GCA_900303285.1 Rhinella marina | reverse complement strand
GCGTCAGATGGGAAGAATTGTTTCAGCTTGTGCACCAGGGCGTGTTGATATCTATTCACTCTCATACTCCTTTCCTCTGCAGGGATGAGAGTGGAAAGGTTCTGCTTGTACCGTGGGTCCAGGAGAGTGAACACCCAGTAATCGGTGTTTGAAAAAATTCTTCTAACGCGAGGGTCTCGGGATAGGGCAGCCTAACATGAAGTCTGCCATGTGCGCCAGAGTCCCAACACGCAAAAATTCCCTCTCCTCACTGGCCTGACTCTCCATTTCCTCCTCCTCCTCCTCCAAGTCCTCCTCTTCAGCCCATACACGCTCAAGAGTTAAGGACTGAGCACTGGTACCCTCTACTGTCTCGCCGACATTCTCCTCCTCATCCCTCCTCATCCCCCTTCCCTATACGCGCTGAGAAACAGATCGGAGGGTGATCTGGCTATCAAGCGATGTATCTTCCTCCACCGTCTCTTGTGACAAGCGCAAAGCATCCGACTTGATGCTGAGCAGTGAGTTTTTCAACAGGCAAAGCAGCGGGATGGTGAGGCTGATAATGGCGGCATCGCCGCTGACCATCTGTGTTGACTCCTCAAAGTTGCTCAACACCTGGCAGATATCAGACATCCACGTCCACTCCTCACTGTAGACTTGAGGAATCTGAGAGACCTGACTACCAGTTCTGGTGGAAGATGACATCTTGCAGTCTACTATCGCTCTGCGCTGCTGGTAAACTCTGGATAACATGTTTAATGTGGAATTCCATCTCGTGGGCAAGTCGCACAACAGTCGGTGAGCGGGCAGTTGTAGGCGGCACTGCGCTGCCCTGAGAGTGGCAGCATCTGTGGCGGACTTGCGGAAATGTGCACAGATGCGGCGCACCTTGGTGAGCAAATCAGACAGATTGGGGTATGTCTTGAGGAACCGTTGAACAATTAGGTTGAACACGTGGGCCAGGCATGGCACATGTGTCAGTCTGCCGAGTTGCAGAGCCGCCACCAGGTTACGCCCGTTGCCACACACAAAAATGCCTGGCTTGAGGTTCAGCGGTGCCAGCCATACATCGGTCTGCGCCGTGATGCCCTGTAACAGCTCTTGGGCGGTTTGCCTTTTGTCACCTAAGCTCAGCAGTTTGAGCACCTCCTGCTGGCGCTTACCCACGGCACTGCTGCTGCGCCTAGAGCTACCGACTGAAGGCGCGGTGCCCACGGATGGTAATTCGGTGGAGGAGGAGGAGGGGTCAGAGGAGGAGGAGGCATAGTACGTCTGAAAGACCGTGACCGAGGTAGGCCCCGCAATCCTCGGTGTGGGCAGTACATGAGCGGCCCCAGGGTCATTCTTGGTCCCAGCCTCCACCAAGTTAACCCAATGTGCCGTCAGTGAGATATAGTGACCCTGCCCGGCAGCACTTGTCCACGTGTCCTTGGTTAGGACCTTCTCAGAAACAGCGTTGGTCAGGGCACGGATGATGTTCTGTGACATGTGCTGGTGTAGGGCTGGGACGGCACATCGGGAAAAATAGTGGCGGCTGGGGACGGAATACCGAGGGGCAGCCACCGCCATGAGATTTCGAAAGGCCTCGGTCTCTACCAGCCTATAGGGCAGCATCTCCAGGCTCAGCAATTTGGAGATGTGGACACCCTGTTAACGGTGGCTATTTAGTCTGCGACCCAGACAAATGTCGCACAGAGAGTTTTCTGGATCAAGCTATAGATGATATTGGTAGCAAATGACTTGGTTGTATTCTGTGACGTACAGAAAGTATCACCTGGACAGTATATACGGATCGGAGAGAATGTGCTGAACTGTGAAACACAGAAAGGTTACACACAGCTGAGTAAAATGGATTTGTATCACTGAGCTAAAACAACTGAAAAACTAATTTTTTTTTTATATTTGTTTTTTTATATTTTTTTTTTAAATTTTAGTTTTTTTGGGAACGTGACGTGCAGGAACTATGGTATTACTGACTGACACCCTGTTAATGGTGGCTATTTAGTCTGCGACCCAGACAAATGTCGCACAGAGAGTTTTCTGGATCAAGCTGTAGATGATATTGGTAGCAAATGACTTGGTTGTATTCTGTGACTTACAGAAAGTGTCACCTAAACAGTATATACGGATCGGAGCGAATGTGCTGAACTGTGACACACAGAAAGGTTACATACAGCTGAGTAAAATGGATTTGTATCACTGAGCTAAAACAACTGAAAAACAATTTTTTTTTTTTTTATATTTTGTTTTTTTGGGAATATGACGTGCAGGAACTATGGTAGAACTGACTGACACCCTGGTAACGGTGGCTATTTAGTCTGCGACCCAGACAAATGTCGCACAGAGAATTTTCTGGATCAAGCGGTAGATGATATTGGTAGCAAATGACTTTGGTTGTATTCTGTGACGTACAGAAAGTGTCACCTGGACAGTATATATGGATTGGAGTGAGTCAGTGCTGAACTGTGACACACAGAATGGTTCCACACTGCTGTGTGCAATGGATTTGTATCACTGAGATAGAACAATAAAAAAAAACAGGGTTAGATATGGTGATAGCTGCACTGCTAGTGCCAGCCAGCCAGCCAGCCAAGCCAGGAGACAAAAAAAATAATCTTCTAGCCCTTAGAAGGGCTGTTGGGTTCTTTGTGGGTGATTCCTGCCTAACAAAGAACTAAATTCAGGCCCTAACACTGTCCCTGAAAGGCAGCAGCTCTATCCCTAACGACATCCAGACGGCATCTGAGCCGAGCGCCGCGGCCAGTCACTAGTATATTCCAGGGTCACCTGATCAGGCCAGCCAACCCTGCTATCGACATGTAAGGGCCCCACGTGATGCTGGGTGCTACTGTAGAGTCTCCTGGCTTGTGATTGGCTGTGTTTATAGGCGCCAAAAAAGCACGATGCGGAAGTTGCCATTTCCTCGAGTATGGCGAGATACTCGTCCGAGCTGCGAGTACTTACGAGTACCCTAATACTCGAACGAGCACCAAGCTCGGACGAGTATGCTCGCTTATCTCTACCTTCTACGCATTCGCTACGTACTTGTCCGATAAATTGTATGCTAATGCTACGTATAAGTTACTCTATACGCTGTTACATATGAATACAAGTAATTAGCGAACTTGTACTGTTAGTTCGTGCGCAAAAGCCCATGGAAAAAGCCTAGTGGGCAGGGGCTTACTCTGATTGGCTCAGGCTCGGTAAGCCAGTGATGCATCACTTCTGCTGCGACTGCTGAGACAAGCAGAAGTACTGTGTATGAAGTTCTGAGACACTGAGACCTGTGTTGTTGAAAGTGGGGTGTAATTGTTCTAGGAATCCATATTACACATCAGGGATACTGCAGGGCAATTGCAGGGCCAGTGCAAGGATAGTAATTAATCAGGCAGGGAGAGAGAGACAGGGATAGAGATAGGGAGAGAGACAGGGACAAAGACAAAGACCAGCTGCAGGGCCACAGAGTGAAGTGAAAAATGTCTGGAATGGATAAGCAAAAGAGGTCCAGTTCCAGCCACACCTCGAGCTCTAAAAAAAGGAGAAGGTGGAACAGGCCAGCAGTGCCAAAGGACCTGTAGCCGGAGCTTCTACTTCTGTAATTCGTAATAGTTGGCTGGTGTTCCACCAGGCTAACCCACCAAGGCACAAAATTGTAGTGGAGGAGAAAGTGAATGAGGTAGTGGAGTGGATGGCACGCTCATCTCAGTCTCAGCCGGATGATCTATTGTCATCTACTGATACAGTATCCATATGTGGCCAGGGGTCAGACTCAGAGCATTCCTCCTGCTTCACCATTCCTGTCCAGCAAGGCCCGTCATTTTCGTACGCAATTTGTATGCTCATGCGTACGTGTTAAAAGAATTTGCGTACCTTTTAAAGCTTAACATTCGTTATTAGTGTGCGAATGTTCGCTAAACACCACATAATAATGTATATTTTGTACGCAAATTTAACGAATATATTCGTAGAATATACGAATCTTATGAAAAGTTTGACGAATGTTTGGCGAATAAAATTTTGAATGATTCGCTAATCTCTAGTCCTATAGATAGGTGGAAACAGTTCCAGGTTAGTAATTTTCCCATTTCATTGTGCAGTGAGGAATCTGTTTCCACAAATGTTGTAATATTAGAACAATGCACTTGAATGGTTAGGCATGTGGTGACGTCAAGCATTTAAGAGGCCTCATTTTTTATAGGGCTTGTCACAATGGTTGTCATATTCTGCCTATACAGGTCAAAGATTACCATCCCAACCTTTTAGCGTTTTCCCTTTGAGGAAACCCCATCTTGTACTTCTACATTAAAGAGATGTTCCTCATTTGACAGTTTCTTTCTGCTAGAAGCGTTACTCACAGGTTTGTCCACTACCCACAACCTCTAGATATCAATTGCAATCTGTGCAGAAATACAGTAAATTAAGCATTATAAAATATATTCCTTTCCAATCAATAGGTTGTTTATGCAATGCATTGGCATGGTGGATTCTTTAACCCCTTAGTGACCAGCCTGTTTTTGGCCTTAGTGACCAAGCGTTTTTTTTTCTTTTTTCATCGTCGTGTTCCAAGAGCTATAACTTTTTAATTTTTCCATCTATATAGATGTATGAGGGCTTATTTTTTACGGGACAAGTTGTAGTTTTTAATGGTGCCATTTTGGGGTACACATAACTTTCAGATTAACTTTTATTAACTCTTTCTGGGAGGGAAATGGGAAAAACTGCAATACCACCACTGCGTTTTTATGTTATAAATTTTACGGCGATCATTTTTCGGTATAAATTACAACATATATTTATTCTCTGGGTCAATACGATTACAATGATACCAAATACATATAGTTTTTTTTGCGTTTTACTACTTTTTTGCAATAAAATCCTTTTTTTTAAAGAAAAAAAAGTTTTTGCATTGCTGATTCCCAAGAACATAATTTTTTTTATTTTTCTTTCTATGGAGTTGTGTGGGGGCTTCATTTTTGCGGGACAACTTGTATTTTTCATTGGTATCCTTTTTTAGTAAATGACGCTTTTTGATCGCTTGTTATTACGTTTTTTCAGTGGCAACTAAGAATAAATTAGCAATTCTGTCTTGTTTTTTTTTAATTTTTTTTTATTGTGTCTACCGTAGGGGCTCATTTTTGTGATATTTATGTAGTCCGGGTCGTTACGGACGTGGCAATACCAAACATATGGGGGAGATTTTTTTTTGCAATTTTTTTCATTGAAAAGCGTATTTTCAATGGAAAAAAAATAATATTTTTTATTGGATTTTTTTAATAGAATAAATGTGTTTTTTTTTTTACTTTTTTTTACCACTTATAGTCCCTTTGTGGGACTATTAACAATCAATATTCTGATTGCCTTTAAAATGCAATGCATTATCCCTATAGTGCATTGCATTTTAATGACAATGCTATTCAGAATTTGACCAGCAGGTGGCGCCAGAGAGGCGCAAACTGCTGGTATCTACTCAAGGCTGGTCTGGGGCCTAGATCAGACCCCTGCCAGCCTTCCCACACATCGGCACCCTGCGATCGCTTTTGCAGGGTGCCGATGGGAGACAGAGGGAGACCGCTCCCTCTGTCAGCACATTACATGCGGCGGGCGCCATTGCCCACGGCATGTAAAGTGTTAAACAGCCCGGATCGGCACTCCTGCCGGTCCGGGCTGTTAGAGCAGGGCCGCGGCTATCATGTGAGAGCCGGGCCTGTGCTCCCCGCTGCACGGGAGACCCGTGCAGCGCTTAGACTGGGCCGCCGTGAAAAAGCGGCGGCCCAGCCTAAGGCCCCTTAGTGACCGCCGTAAAAAGGCGTATGGGTGGTCACTAAGGGGTTAAAGGAAGAGGTGCTCCTTTTAGGCATTCTCTGCTCTGAAGATTGTGAACTCAATTCCCAAACAATGTACGAAAAGGGTTTCCTAAATCAGACAACCTATTTAAAATCAGTTTAGAAATAATTAAATATTCCATAATTATTAGGTCACTCAGTCTTTAAATGCACTTTGTTGACTATTTTACCAACACCAATCTTTGGGCAATCTGTCATCCCTATTGTAAAAGTCACCCTTCTTGCAACCTTGATTGGAGAATGATCATCTATGGAGACAACATCCCTCAGGGATTAGTGTCCATACACATTAATCTTAAGTTGATCAAAATTGAAAATTTCAACCAAGGCAAACGTTCATTAGTTGAAATTTGACAAATGATCATTTTAGCTGATTGGTGATAGAGCATAATAGTTTGAAAAGAAGTTAGTCATGTTTCATATTTTCATTCAATAGTTAGGCAAAAAGTCTTTCATTCAAAGAAAGTGAACATGAAAGATCTTCCTTTAAAAGAACATTCCAAGAATGATTTTTCATCTGTTTTCATTGAACGTGTATGGGCAATTTGAACAACTGTACAGGCCAATATGGGTTAAAATTTGTATGGATGTGTCTGCAAAATGATCGTTCTTCAGATGTTTGTACAACTGCTGTTTCCACCATCAACCAACTTCTATCTTATATGTATGGCCACCTTAAGTCTAGGCTGTCAGTGTTACAGTCCCAGGAGTCACCATTTTGCTCATGGTATAAAGAAACATATACAAATGATTTGAATGTTAAAGGTGCCATAAGTCCTCTATAGTTGTCACATACAGTTTCATAGTCTGTATGGGAAGAGTTATTACATTCCAAGTGTGACATTTCATGGTCTGCTGGGACCAAGGTATGGTGTATCCAGACTAAATATAAATGGTGTGCAGCTTTACTTTATCTTCTGTATTCTCATGGCGGGTCTCAGCAGAAAATCCGACAGTTGAAAGGTCACATAAAATAAGCCCTGGAAAGGCCAGCCTATTGGTCTCATGTGTATTATGGCAGCAGCATGTCGAAAAAAGATGAAAATGAAGCATGTGATGGGTAAAGTCATAAAAGGTCACTAAACAAAGTTGTTTTAGAAAAGTTTTCAACTAATATTAAATGTTTATACAAAAAGCATAGAAGCCTATGTTACTAACCAGTAGTTAGTTAAGAGAAAGTATTCTGTTGATGTGTCTTAGTTATAATTGTCAGCCAAATTTTATTTTACATGGTGTCTTAACGGGGTTGTCCAGGATTTTAACATTGATGACCTATCCTCAGGATCAGAATCCATTCCTGATCGGCAAGGATCCGACACCCTGCACCCCCGCTCATCAGCTGTTCTGCAGTACCTTAGGCAACAGAAGTCAGCGTCAGAAGTGGACAGAACTGTTAGCAGTAGCACTGCTCCCATTAAAGTGACCAACCACTACTGCAACTCACTGCAGTTCATAGTACAGCCATTGGGTGGCCACCCTTTTCTTGTTAAGAATTCTAACTTCCACAAACCAAACTCAATGCATTATAGAAACTCAATTACAATTCATATTAAAACATCGGGTGGCTACACTAAGATTCATAGAAGATAGCTATCTCTTGACACAGTATTGTGACATCATTTTATTTTATTTTTTAAGCTGGTTATCTTTAACATAACACTTCTCAAGATAAACTGAGCCAATAGCAAAATAAAAGATATATTTCTACTTTACTGATAGCTAAAATGTTGAATATTTAAGCAGGACACCCCTTTCAAGTGCCCAATGTCTATTACATTATTGTGACATTCTTCAAGAGCTATGTTCTAGTTTATACCCATTTAAGAATTAAAAAATAATAATTTAAAGACAATGGACACATTTTTGGTAATTTTTTTTATGATGACATTTTACTCATTTGTGGATAAAAATCATTTTGAAATGGTCTTTATTAAAAATGTCCCACCATTTCTAAGATACAGTGGTTAAAAAAATGTTTGTTTGCAAAGTGTGACTTCGTTTTCTTAGCTGATTGCTCATGTGTACCTCCTGACCTTATAAATACTTATTTAAGGCTACTTTCACACTGGCGGCAGGCCTGATCCGGCAGGTGAAGGGTGCTGCCGGATCAGGCCTGCCGCAGTGACATGTGTGGAGCCGGAACCGCGCTCCGGCCCCACACATGTCACACCAGTACATACATTATACATACACATAAACATACACACACATATAGACATACAAACACACATACATACTTACATGCTCCCCGGCAGGTCTTCGGAGCGTCAGGACGGCTCACACAGGTCACGATTCCCCACAGCGCCCTCTGCTGGGCGCCTGGTGGAATCGTCATCTGACGATTCCACCAGGCGCCCAGCAGAGGGCGCTGTGGGGAATCGTGACCTGTGTGAGCCGTCCTGACGCTCCGAAGACCTGCCGGGGAGCATGTAAGTATGTATGTGTGTTTGTATGTCTTTATGTGTGTGTATGTTTATGTCTGTATGTGTCTATGTGTACCCGGATCCGTAATGGACTCCATTGAAAGTCAATGGAGGGCGGATCCGGTTACCATTATGGTCACACCAGACGGATCCACCCCCATTGACTTGCATTGGGGTCATTCCGGATCCGTCTTGGTGCGGATGCCTGGACCGGAGAGCAAACCGCAGCATGCTGCGGTTTGTTCTCCGGTCTGAAAGACGGAACGGAATGCTTTCAGGAGCATTCCGTTGTCTTCAGTTCAGTTTTGTCCCCATTGACAATGAATGGGACAAAACTGAAGCGTTTTATTCCGGTATTGAGCCCCTATGACGGAACTCAATACCGGAATTTTAAAACGCTAGTGTGAAAGTAGCCTAAGCCATATTCTTATCAGTCTTATTGTACATAACATTAAGTTATAATGGGTGTTTATGAGGTCAGAAGTTCAGAGATAAGAGGCACACATGAGCCATTAGCTGACAAAATTCAAAGAAAAGTAGGTCACGGCGTCCAGACTGATTTTTTTAACACTTGTATCTCAAAAATAGCTGAACATTTTTTTTAATAAAGACCAATTTGAAAAATATTAAACAAATATTTCTATTCCAAAAACTAAAGTATAACAACGACATAAAAAATACCTCTAAGGGTGTAAATAGCATTAAAGGAATTAAATGAGTTGCAATTTCTTAAAGGACTATTCCTACAGGAGACATCATAAATGTCCAATGGATTTTGGTCCCATAGCTTCTCAACATCAATCTTATATCTTGTGGATCTGCCATAAATGTCCAGATGGCAATATCCATGTAATAAACTGATGAAAGGTCTCTTTTTAGATTCTTTGAAGGGGCTATGATTCAGTACATTGACAGGAGGGCAAGCACAGGTAAATTGAAATTCCCAGCTGCATATTTCTCATCTAGCTGAAGGGAGCAATATCAATAATAAGGCTGTATTGCTGCTCATTCACATTCAGGCTAATTCCTAATTTTCCTCAATGTCCCCTCCTGGTCGTATTTTATTCTTATGAGTTAAGCCTCAGATTGGCAACAATAGCTATGTTTTACACATGCCAGCAGTTCTCCTTAGAGATCAAGGAGATTAATCAATGCCAGTCAGTCTAAACAATCCACCTTTACTGCTAATTGATCCGCATTGGGTGGGAAGTTCTGTCTCTTAGCAGTCTGAAAACTAGTACTCAAAGGAAGGGCGATAATGCAAAGTTACTTCGAAAGAGTTCAGTGTCAGCAGCCGACACGTTATTGACATTTCATTCTGCTGGGAAGTTGCAGTAAGGTGGATTGTCAATGTATCAACTGGTGGAAACATGCTCATCCCTTTAAGTGACGAGCAGCAAATCTGCCTTAGACCTCGAGTACATAAACATATTTAGGATTATTATAGGGATTTAGACTATACCAATTATGTATTTCAATGTCATCATGAATATCACCATATCAAAATATGGATAAAAACTATAATGTGCTCCAATAGACAGTTCTCTGCTCTAAAAGCCTTGAGTTCTATGCTTTTGTCATGCTGATTAAATTAACATATATTTTTAGTGATTGCAACATTGTTTTTCTAATACAGAGCTCCAAATCCCCTGCATAGGCTTAAATATAAAGCATAATATCCTAGCTACTTACAGCCACTAGAGGGAGCTCAGGAGCTAACTGCATGCAAATATCATACTAAAGTAGGCTGTAAGCTCTCAAGCTCCCTCTAGTGGCAGCTGTAAACTTACAGTTTTTTTTTTTTCAATCTATGTGTCTGTGGGCAATTTGTAGCTTTGTGTTAGGAAAGCAGAGCTCTGCCCTCTATAAAGATGCATTGAGACTTATTATATCATATTGGTACATAAGCATACATATGGGTCCCTTATCTTACCTGAAATTTGTTTAAGCATTCCATACATTATCATAAAATGCTAACAACCCTTTTTACAGGCTGAAATACACATCACAACATCTGGGTGGACAAATATAGCTACAGATAGCAACAACAGCTCCAAACAGTATTGTATTGAAGATCATGTTTACAAAAAATATAAAAAGGTGATTTTTTTCTTAACACCTATATTAGGACATGTTAAAGGGGAATTCCCATCTTGAACATTGCGGGCATATCACTAATATATGCCCCCCATGTCTGGTTCGAGTCTGACTTAGAACAGAGCCTGCAAAGGGCCATAGATCGCTCTGTGCATATGCGGCTGCCCTCCATTCATTTTTTGACATCCAAAAAGATCAGAGCAGTGTGCTCGGCTATTTTACAAAGTCCCATAGGAATTATTGGAAAAAGTACCACATGATCCTTGCCATTCTCCATGCACTTCTATTTGTGCATGCTGTCAGACTCACAGCGATTTAATATTGATGACCTACCCCAACCTTAAATATCTAAGTACTGGAAAACTCCTTTATCTTATATGCTGATGGCCTTAATAGAACCACAATGTTAAAGGACATCTGTCAGCAGTTTTGTACCTATGACACTGGCTGACCTGTTACATGTGTACTTGGCAGCTAAAGTTGTTGGTCCCATGTTCATATGTGTCCGCATTGCTGAGAAAAAATATTTAATATATGCACATGAGTCTCTAGGAGCAATGGGGCTCTGCTCTTTATGCAACTGCCACAACCTCTCTATTTTTATTTATTTATTTTTTTAAGGCAGTTGAAAGATGGAAGTTTACCTCACCGAAGTGGAAAGATATATTAGAAAAAGAGCAAGCAGCAGGTGGTGCTATACAAATACATTTTATTGAGTAACTCAGTGGCTATGCTAAGTGTTCTATTGCATGCAATTACAAAAGTATTAAGCTCCAAGTACTGATTTAAAAACTGTAGAATATTTTGATAGGACAACCCCTTTGTAATACGTAGAATATTTTTGTAGGACAACTCCTTTGCAGAATGTACAATATTTTTTGTGGGACAAACCCTTTAAAGAATATTCTCTGGTCTTTCTTACAGTTTTTGGAATGTACCAGTTCTTTATATCAACCCGGATATGTCTATGTTTATACTGTACATGTTAAAAAGTTCACTTCAGAAGGATTTATAGGGGAACAGTATCACTTTTGGATCTCACATGATTTTTCTTGCTATATAATCTAACATGCATTTGCTTTTGCAGCTGCGGCTTGGCATTGAGCACTGTTTCTTAGTTTACCTTTAAGTCTCCAGTTCTGTTACCCTCCATTATTAATGCAGTTTAACATTTTAATGGGATTCATTTATTTAGATTGAAACATTATTGAGAAAAGTAAATGTTACAGGTTGTTTTCATTCCTCCTTTCATCCGTGTTAACAGTTTGTTGCTATATTTTCCCATATTTAAGGAAAGTGAAACAATGTACAGTTCATGTCGTTACCTACAATTTCTTGTTAAATAAGAAAGCTTTATAAATTATCCCATGGGCAATCCTGCATTTCTTCTAAATTGAATGCATAATAATGTATTGTAGTGTAAAAAATTTAACACCGCTCAGAGTACTGTTATATAACGGCAAAAGCTACAGAATTATGGAAGTGTTCTAGCATTAAATGAAGTTTGTTCAGAGTTATTTTACCACTGAGTGTTCACATATAAAACACACAATGAATTTGTATTTATAATGCTATAACAATGGAAATGTCAATGATCCGAGCAACCAGATGAACAAACAAGGCCCCTGCTCGCTCTTCCTGTTTACAGGAGAAATGTTAAGGTCTCTTTTTCAAATGGACAGAAATTTAGAATATTAACCTATATTGTATTTTTTTCCAGACTGCTACTGCATCTACTAATCATAATACTAGACATTTCTACATTGTATAT
The DNA here is from genome assembly GCA_900303285.1 of Rhinella marina. NCBI lineage: Eukaryota > Metazoa > Chordata > Amphibia > Anura > Bufonidae > Rhinella > Rhinella marina. Next base: position 47,200 of record ONZH01010927.1, on the reverse strand, counting down.
TTTATTTTATTTTAGATTATATTTTAACCCTTTATGGAAATTAGAGATGTAAGATAAATAGATAGATAGGAGATAGATAGAGAGATAGATAGATACCCGAACCTGGACTTTTCCATTGAAATCTGGATTCGGTGTTCAGGTGATTTTATTATTTTTCATTATAACATGGTTATATCGGAAAATAATTCTTAAGACGGAATGCAAAACAATACAGCCATTTAGGGGTTAAAAAAAACTAATTTCATCACCTCAGCGTCACCGCGCTCTCCCACGTGGTGACATCATTGCGAACATCGCAGGTCCTTTGGTAGTAGGTCCTGTTCAGTGAAGATAGAAAAAGCTGCTTTAGTCCAATCAAGTGGATTAGGTGAGGGTTTTTAACCCCTAAATGGCCACATTGTTTTGCATTCTGTCTTAAGAATGCTATTATTTTCCAAAATAACCATGTTATAACAGAAAATAATAAAGTGAAGTTTGGATTTGCATTGACTTTAAGGGGGTTCGGGGTCAAGTTTGGGTCCCTAACCCGAACTTTGACCTGAAGTTCAACTGAACCTGAAATTCCATGAGTTCTCTCATCCCTAGTCAAGTCAAGTCAAGTGAAGGGTGTTGGACTCACCTTTAATCACCCCAATTGCAATGTTTCAGCCCAACACAGTTCTTGAGAAAGGCCTCATTTTGTTGGGTTGAAATGTTGCAGTTGCGATGAATAAAGGCAGGTCTTCCTCCTCCCCCTCCTCTTCCACAATTTTTTCAACTTACACGACCACGTCCACCTCAGTCTCCTACTCCACTTGGACTTCTGCTTCCTGGTTCAAGATTATTATTTTTTCTATTCTATGTTATTTTAAGTCATTTCTCTATCTACATTTGCTTGCCAGGAAATTGTCCTGTTAATATCTCCATTTTGCTTTTGCAGCTTTCTAGCCCTTACTATTACTATTTTGCAGCCATTTTACAGCCCCAAAGTTGGAGTCCCCATGACTTCTATGGAGTTTGGGTCAAGTTTGGGTCCCTGAACTGAACTTTGAAATAAAGTTAGGCCAAACCTGTTGAACCCGAAAATCCAGGGATCCGCTCATCCCTACATATAATACAAAGACATAAAGAGTTTAAATGTCAAAATACAGGTTTCATTATGAAAAGATAATGGTAGACCCATCTGTTCTTTTTGTCTATCAGTTCATCATGATTTTTAAAATATCTGCTTGCTAATATTAAATTTGGAAATGTCATTGTTTACTTACTGTGGATATAGTCTTGGACTGAGTCGTCTCTTAAGATGGCCAGTATTTAGGAGCATGGCTGTTATTTGCCACTGTAGTCATGCAAGCTATTATCTCTGTACTACTGCTGGGACCTGATGATCCCTACATTGGACATTTACGAGACTAACCTTTAAAGGCTATGTACACCTTTGGAGGCATTTTTTTTAAAATTAGTTTTGCATTTAACTTATTTTTGCCTAAAAATCATATTTTCAATCAGCCTTTATTATCAATATTGAGCCATTCTGTCAAAAAGGGTTAATTGCTTTTCTAACTGTGTGACTGGTACTTTCATTTTGTGCCAGTCATCTAATTACTCTTATCTCTAAACTACTGAGAGGTCATAAACACGTATTTAAGCCACATTCTTATCAGTAACATAAGGATTGAGCTTTAATTAGTGTTTTTAATGTGAGACAGCAGAGATAAGGAGCCCATCTGCTCCTCTGGTGACGGAAAAGACAAAATATTCACAGACACAGGTAGAGCATGCCAGCTCTGTACACAATGCCAAAATAAGTACAATGCCATAATAAAACAAAATTGCCTCCAAATGTGTACATAGCCTTTAATGCATTTCAGCCAGTACCACAAAGAGAGCCACAATGTGCCACACAATGATTGGTTGTAATCTGTTGGGGCACTCAAGATCAAGTATTTAGTTACCCTTCAGTGCTACCAGAGGCAAAAAGAAGAATTATACAATCCCTAGAGAAGTCATTGGGCTGATCATATAATGTACGGATGTGCCTGGTCCTCCAGAGCAAGGACTCTCTGGGAGAGATTTATCAAGACTGACATTCCCATATGCCAGTCTTGATCTCACTGCTCTGGAGTAATATGCAACTAATTTATTATTGCCCTACATGCAACAGAAACTAAAGCCTACACCATCTAGGAGCTGGGGCACAATTGAGCTATAGCTTATTCCAGTTAACGGCATAAAACAAAGTACATTTGACAGGTCATGCTATGTCCCTCCCCTTTTCCCTTCCCTTTTGAAAAGTGGATATCTCTAAAATCTCTAAAAAGTGCAAATATGGCGGGTACCATAAATTGCAACCTTATTACTCAACTATTGGCGTCTTGGTGTAAGGACATTGATAAATTCCCCCCCCCTCCCCATTGTGCATGTATTTTATACCCTGCTCAAACTGGTAAAGGAACTTTTTTTTTCTACAGTAAAATAAAGGACAAAAGTAACAAAAATATATATTTTTTTGTTGTTTTACCATTTTAAAATAATTTTTCCATTTTATTTTTTGGTAGATTGCTGTGTTCCTCTGCGCAAGCAAAGATGTTGTACAAGAAATTAGATAATATTAAATTAACACAGCTTATTTTTTTGCTTACCTATTCAAATAAAATCTATTGCACCGTACAGCCGAGTAAGGTTTCATGTGGTCTTAACCTGGCATGTTGATAAGTAAAAAATTTAATTTTCCAGTGCAAATAAGTGTGAAATTAACTACATAGAAAGACAGTCTTACAACAGCAGTCTCTTTATTGACTGCTTTCAGGAAGAGTTTACAATCCAATCAGTTTATAAAGTCAAGTTAGTGAGATAGCAGCATGACAGTGAATATATGGATATAGGGAGGAAAAGGGGAAACTACAATAGTGGGGAATTAGACATGGATTCAGTGGAGTAGCTATGAGAGGAGGAAGGAGTGTCAAGTGCAACAGTTACAATTGACTCCCTATACCTAAAGGGTAACCAATGCATTATCATAAATGAGTAGGGGGATAAGAAGGTACACAATTGTGCATTATTTTCAATCCATACTAATCTCATTGTACAAATGGAAGCTTGATATTATATTATATATTATAGTTAGATTGTATACAACATCCATGGGTGGACCTGATAAACCACTGGGCCCAATGAAACTTAAAGGGAATGGATTGCCTTATTTTGTTTTTAATAAATGTAAAAAAAAAAAAGTAGAACAAAACAAAACAAATCCCCTCCCTTCTGATTTTATGATACACTGTCAGGAAATGATTGAGTAAAGATTTGAAAAATTCGATTCAGCCGATATGCCAAACTTCGATAAGAAATTCTATAAGTTATGAATTCATTCATCACAAATCGCTATATATCAGGCATACCCAGGCCTCTCAGTGTGAAGGCCATATGCTATAGGTGTGGTCAAATACCAAACTTCGCGAATAACTGACTTTGTCTCATCGGAGCTCGTACATTTTAATGCTGAAAGGAGACGGATCTTCGTACAGCATTATCCCGAAGTTCTGAGAGAAGCAACTTCAGATCTAGAATCCGAAGCTTGCTTTGCTCATCCCTAGTCACCATCCAACCACAAATGGTCCACATTACAGTGCCAAAATGGTTTTACACGAGCCAGGAATTGAACCAATTATCAGGAAAAAAACATTTCCACAATGAACAATTCCCGATTATTAGTGTTGAGCGAGCACCTCTGTGCTCGTATGCTCGGGGGCTCTGGCCGAGCACCCGAGCATAATGTTAGTCAATGAGACTAAACCAGGCACCCCCCTGCTTGGAAGAGGGGAGGGTGTCTGGTTAATAGAAAAAGGTCAGAATTGCGACTTCTCCTCTTTTACTCCTTTCACTCATAAAAGTATGCTACTTAACTGAATTTGTACTCATTAGCGTACAAAAGCATAAGCATTAGCATACAAATTCACACGTATTAGTATACAATTTGTACGCATTAGCGTACAAATCAATATTACAGTGTGGGGAAGAGACTCAAGCATTGCGCTCAAGTACACTCGGTGTTCGGCCAAACACCATGCGGACCCGAGCGTAGGCATGCTCGGCCAAACTCGCTCAACACTACCGATTATTGGTAGACAGAAAAACGCAGGGGATGTGCTGCGAACACTAGGCAAAGTGAATGGGGAATGGACAAATTTATTGATTGTCCCTCTTTACCTTGCATGGTGCCTAGTGATGAGCGAGCATGCCGGGTACCGAGCAGCGGGTGTACTCGAGCGCCATGCTCGAGTCCCCTCCCTCCCCGCACGCTCACCGCCGTGGAGCCCGGGCTCATCTGATTTTTTTCAGGCTCTCCCCGCCCCTGTCACTGCCTTCGCCTGCCTGCCCTCCTCTTCACTTGCGTCTTCCTCTTCACTTGCGTCGTCCTCTTCACTTGCATCCTCCGTGTGTTCCAGTCTCTCCCCGAGCCGGCGCATGCACAGTGGCTACGCCGATGCCGTGCCCACAATGGGCAATGCAATGCGCATGCGAGGCTCGGCAAGAGCCTGGAACAGACGGAGGACGCAAGTGAAGAGGAGGGCGGGCAGAGGCAGTGACAGGGGCGGGGAGAGCATGAAAAAAGCAGACGAGCCCGGGCTCGTGGGGGACCACTATAAACCAGGCACCCTCCCCTCTTCCGAGCGGGGGTGCCTGGATTACTCACATTCACTTACATTATGCTTGGGTGCTCGGCCGAGCACTCAAGCACCCACTAGTGCTCGGCCAGAGCACCCGAGCACACGAGCACAGAGGTGCTCGATCATCACTAATGGTGCCATGTGAAAGGCACTTTAAACAAGTGCAGGTCAACTATATATCATAAATCAGCACTTGTTTATTACCTGGCATTAACCGGCATAGGACTTCTTCTTTGCCAGGCTACTGTGTAGATATAAATAGGAATGGTAATTAAAAAACATGTTCTATGGGATTTAATCAGTGAGCAAAGCAAGATCTGTGGCTGCAATCTACTGGGCCACCTGGAATACGCTTTTAAGTGTCTGCTTATTTCTGATGATGATATAGATGATGAATGATGATGATAATTGCTTAATTAAGGTGATAATATCCTTCATTATGATTATAAAACTTTGATTACTATCTTTAGTTTTTAAGATGCCATGAAATTTGCCTATTCATTGGAGTATTGGGGTGAAGTTTCTTTATGGAGCCAACATCTCATCACAGTTTTTTTTTCTTACTATAGAGAAGTTTCTAAGAGAATGTGTTCCTGCATGCAAGAACTACATTTTGGTTTATATGGGTTTTGAAAGCAATAGGAAGAATACCATAGGATTCCTGTTTTCTTCCATCAGGTGGAAATCCCTGCAGATTTTCTATGTCTAAAGTAGAAAAAATTCGGGAAAGGAAAGCTAATAGTGAAGGTACAGAATCACACTCTAGGTGACTGCTTTGCTCCTTCAACTCTGACGGGGTGGAGCACATCCATCCCTTTGTTTTAGGAAACACAGAAGGTCTCAACACAAGATCCCCACAAATCAAGACTTCTGATGTGTCACTATGACAGGTCTTAATGGGGACCATGCTCTCAAATAGGAAATCACAACTACAGAATAAACTTTTTAACACCTTGATTTTGGAAGACCAACAGAAATTTTGCTAAATAAACTTTGTTAGACCACCAATAATTTTACCAAAACTCCCTTCACTATACTAGAGAACCTGGGATCTTAGCGTAGGACCAGACAACTATTTTCTAGACACTATATAAAACTTGGTAGCGTCTATCTGGCTTCTGTATGGCTAATTGCTGGGCTTTGTAGTGCAGAATTTATTTTATGTTGTTTTAAATTACCTGACATAGAAGCAACAGGTCCCAGACTTGGCTCATTAATTCATTAATAATGGTTTGGAGGGAACTCTGACCATTGGCAGTACAGACTTTCTTTTGTTTAGGACATTGCATTGGCCAACTAAAGCAGTTACTGAGAGTACTGAAATGGCAAATAGTTAACAGTAAGAGAGTTGTTTCAGCTTCCATCACTAGGGATTTTTTCATCTTTTTTTGAATGTTATGCATGTCTGTCATGTGAACTAATCAGATTCATACGTGTGGATAGACTGACCACAGATTGTGAAGTTTAATGGATAAAATTGTACCAACTAGTTGCATATTCTTAGTGTTTCTTACACATTATATAGATATAATGCTTAGCTTATCTGGATAATTGGTCCCTTTAAATTCTGAGTTTCAAACCTTTTGTATATTACACAAAGTTTTGCTTTTGTAATAAAAAGTCTTTGTGGTCCTAAAAATACCAATTCAACTCGAAAGCAGCTTAGGACTGTAACATTATTTTATGATTATCCTTCAAAGTACAGCAGTTTCTTAAGAAGTGGCAGGAGGCAAAAGGCAAAGAAACAAAATGAATTACACTTAGACTCCCTGATAACGATTGCAAGTTATATTCTCACTGCCTATGGCCAGGCTCCAGTATATGTCTTAGACTTTGCTGCTAAAGCCACGGGAGACGATGAAGACCAGACTCACTTTACCAGTGGTTATATATATCAAAGAAACAACTGAAGAATTATTATTGTGATTTGTCCCGAGTAAATTCTGAGACACTAATCATCTATCTATCTATCTATCTATCTATCTATCTATCTATCTATCTATCCATCCATTTGTCTATATATCAATTTAATGATGAGTAAAGTATACAAAAATTCAATTCTGCATGAAGTAATTCTTTGTAGGTAGTGGGTGCAATGACAGGGAGCACCGATTGTGCCATTCCCTGTCATTATACCCCTCAGATGCTATGTTCATAGCTGATCTCAGCTTCTGACAGTGATAACACAGTGTAAAACTTAAAAAAAAACATACTTACCTCATCCATTTGCTTGTGACGGGCCGACCACCAAATCCTGATTGAAAATCTAGCACATGTGACGTCATACATCACCGTGCACGGGATTTCGTGCAAGATCTTCAATCAACATGGGGGCGACCGGACCGTCGCAAGCAAATGGATGAGGTAAGTATGAAAGTATGATTTTTTTTTCTTTTTTACCGTCATTCAGGGAAATCGATTTGCTACCATTAAGAGCTTTGTGGACTTTAATTTGCTCAACACTATATTTATCTCTCTAACTTCGTATCTAGTATCTATCTATCTATTTATCTATCTAATCCATACTCAATTTCAGTAATGAAATCCAATTAATTTCTTAATATATTTTAAGTGGCTGGAGCTCTTTTATTCTTATACAGAGTTCCAATCATCAAAGCACAAAGTTGAAATACACTTAAAGGGGTTGTCTGGTGTTTTAAGAAACTTCACTAACAGCAAAACATAGTAGAAGATAAAATAATCATTAATAATAATAATAATAATAATAATAATAATAATTCGGATATGTGCTACTATCTGGTTTTAACTGGCAGAAAAAAAGTGTGACACATTTCCTTTAAAGTGGATATCCTGGAAATGATATTGATGACCTATTTTCTGGATAGATCATCAATATCAGATTGGTGGTGATCTTAAACCTTGGACCCCCGCCCATCAGCTGTTAGAAGACATTTGGCGGTGAGCGCCACTGCTTCTTCCTAGAACATGTGACCTTACCTTAAACTGGTCACATGGCCTAGTTGCAACTCAGCCTCATAGAAGTGAATGGGGCTGAGCTGCAATTCCAAGCATAGCCACTATACAATGTACGGCAGTGTGCTTGTTAAACTGATGGGATTCTGCAGTGCACACCAGAGCTCCTTAAAGCACCTGATCGGTGGAGGGGGGCCGGACTTGGACCCTGCCGATCAGAAAATTATGACCTATCCTGAGAAGAAGTCAGCATTTTCCAATACTGGTTAACCACTTTAAGAGGAAACATTCTCTTTATTTTTTGAATCTTTGCTGAAAATCAGTAATTTGAGCTTTTACGCAATGCACAAAATTTCTGTGAAGCAATAAACATTTGACTTCCTGAAATTGAGAGTCAGAATAATATAAAATGTTACTGTCACAAATGTCCTTTAATATACACATTGCGAAAGGTTGACAAAGTTCCAGAGGCTTGCATTTCTGCAGCTAATATGCTTTATCTTATTATACTTTGTCACTGACTTAGCATTTCAAACAAGAATTGTGACAGATATGAAAGCCTTGTTTATTTTTGAGGTGACTTTGAAATCAGTAGACCATCCGAGTAATTGTGTTTTTAAATCTGAAATGTGATTTGAATGTTAAAGAAATTGATAAGTATATTGCCGTGTTTACATTCTGGTCTCATGTGAGTTTAGTTACATTTTCGCCTTCTGCATTGTAAAGGGCTTATATGTTGCGTGTATAATATGTGACAATTAGATTTTTCTACTTCTAATGGAGTCAGCATTTATGTAATTCCACTGCAGTATGATTTAATGTATTTGATTAATGTAGTCCATGCTCATTATTGTATACATGCAATAGAAACCAAATTGATAGGTCACTCTTAAAAGCTTTATACCTCTTTGGAGGCATATCTTTTTTTATTACTGATATGGATGAATTTTCCGCTAAAACATTTAGTTGGCTATGTACAGTGCAATATGAAAGATGCAGAAACCAAACAAAGCAACATTTTTGAGGCGTTTCAGGGGCTAATCAGGGGTTAAAAAAAAGTACATACCTCATCCATTTGATAACGGAGAGTCTGTTGTGGCCATCTTGATTGAAGAAGACGCAACAAGTCTTGTGCACACTGGTGTGATGACGTCACCATGTCATCATGCTGAGCAGACGTGATGATTTCATCATTAATGATGCCATCGCATCAAGACAGCATGGTGACATAGTACTGTTGTCAATGGGAACAAAATTTAAATCGATTTCTTCAATGAAGATTGCCGTGATTGCCACAACAGCGTTTCCACAATTAAATGTATGAGGTGAGTATGTATTTTTTTTACCGCTATTTGAGAAAAAATTGATTAGTTACCACAAAGCACGAGGACATTTTTTCCTGAAATTTGGGTCAAAGTCTATTTTGTTAACTTCAATTCGCTCAACACTACTTTTAACTACTGTTATATAGACTATACCTCTACAGATAAAATGTAAATATGAATACATTGGTGCCTTAACATTGGACAAGAGACTATGAAGGCTGTTTTGAATTGTGTATTACATTTGAATTAATAGGTCATTTATCACACTGGTATAAAGTAGAACTGGCTTAGTTGCCCATAGCGACCAATCAGATTCCACCTTTCATTTTTGACAGCTGATTGTTTGCTATGGGCAACTCAGCCAGTTTTACTTTACAACAGTTTGATAAATGACCCCTTAAGAGTTTTGGAAAATTTTAAATGAATGATTTCACTTCAGAAAGTCAACCTTAAACAATCGAACGTGAAGGAACAAATCCCACGTATTGTTTAGCAGATACTGTTTTTGGAAACAATTCTTAGTACCTAGCTATACAAATAAAATATGAATAGTCTCCCCCGAGATATCTGGCTACAAATTGTATTTCTAAACTCTGAAGAATGGAATTACAATGCTGAAACTTCATGTATTGGTTTACTCTTAAATCACTAAAGGAAAATGTAACTGAGGTTCTTGTGCTAAGCGCTGTTTGTAAAACATCCAAAATATTGTATTTCATCTGTAACTATAAGAATACCAAAATGATTGCAAAATATGTGGCGTAACTAGTATCTAGGCTTTCATTTGTCATATTTTGTTATGGTACCACTTCAAAAGACCCTCCTCCCAACCCTACAAATCACTAGCTCTAACAATGAGTAGAATAACTTCTTAGTGATTCACTGAAAACATAGCATTTTAGGTTAACTATACATTATGTTAATCCATACACATCATCACAAGAGTTTCCCAGGAATGTCTCCACCAGATTGCAACACTTTCTTGGCCAGATTTATTGTCATTTTAAAGGAATTCCTAAGTGGCTCCCCTTCTTGTATATTGGAACGAGGTGCACTATCTATATTTTTACAATTTTATTGCAGATTTACTGTCAGTCGAGCACTTATGGAGCCAGGTGGGTCACCAGCTTAGGTAACCCTAATAGTGTGCAGGATCTACAGGCCCAGCAGCAACATCTGTAGGCAAATGTGCTGCAGGATACCATAGGGAACCTGTATACCTCCATCTCCAACTATATCTCATCTTGTATCCAGACTAGAGGTTATCCAATACGACACTAGAACTTCCATTCAATTGAAGTTTTTCTTAAAAGGCTTGTCCCACAAAAAATATTCTACAGTTTTCAAACCAGCAAACCTGCATCTGAATACTTTTGTAACTGCATGTAATTAAAAATGTAGCATAGCCACTAATTTATTCAATAAAATCTATCTGTATAGCGCCACCTGAAGTTTGTTTTTTGTTTTTTTACTTATTTCTTTGATCTGCTCACTGAGATGGTCGCACATGCTCAGTTTCATCCTTCAAGTGCCTCTTGAGCTGTGATAGGCACAGCTGAGACACGCCCCCTTATCTACAGCAGAAAAGACACTCCCCTTGAGCTGCCAGCTTGATATTAATTTAGCAGATCAATAAATTTAGAGATCTCTGGATCCATGTGAGGTACAGGGCTGGTTCCAGCTTTGTTACAAATAGGCTGTCATGTGCTATATGATATCTGATTTTTTTTGTTAGTCATAGGTAACCCCTTATTAAACTTCTCCTTTTGCTTTTATATTATAATCAATGACATAGTATATCAACATTACATTCACACATAAAAAGTTTCATCCCATTTCAGCACTATATTTTTTTGTAAATGATTTGGCATTTCATTGGGATTGTACATTGTGATAACTGTAAGACAAAATGCAACAGATTTTGATTCGACACACCCTAAGATAAAAAAAGGCCAAACCAACTTGACTCCAATGCAAAAACATTTTCAATTTCACAAAGGAGAATGATGTCTAATGTGTCACTAAGCTTGTATTCATGAAGACTGAAAATAGTTCCTTTGCTAAGTTTGATAATGAATTGAAATCATCTTTCATGTGGCTCCTTGACAGCTCATAAAATGCCACAATGATTGCACAGTGCCCCTTCCCCAGATGTATTACTTCATGCTTTCCAGTATGACCCTTTTCACCTGCTTTTTGCAAAGCTTCACTCCTGAACTTCCCACTTAATTTACTACTTCAATTAGCAGGGCTGAATAAATTAACAGTAAATATGATTCTCATCAAAGAATTAATTTAGCGCTTGTATGCAATAGGGGATGAATTTCGAACTTGGAAGCAGATGCCTCACGGGTTGGAATGGAGCATATCTTAGAATCTGATGCACTGGCTAAGATCGGTGCTGCAATGTTTTATTATGGACCTCAATGTATGGGTTAAAAGCAAGAAAATGCCTAATATACAGATACAGACACGTGACATATGTCATTTGGAAAGGGATAAATGTATAAAAATAGTACAATTCTTATCATCTCTACTAGTAATCTTGAATGTTGGGAGCAGGGGCGTAACTACCATAGCGGCGGACTATGCGACTGCTATGGGGCCCAGGGCAAGAGGGGCCCAGTCTTAGTTGGAATCATCTCCTCTTCTACTGGAGGTGAAAACTTGGTCAGGACTCTACCCTCTGAAGGAACAACTTATAGCAAAAGAAACCTTTTGTCCTGTGTGGGGGGCCTGGTTTGATCCTTGCTATAGGACCCTTACTTCTCTATGTATGCCACTGATTGGGAGCTGTGTTTCAGAAGTATGACATTCTATCAGAAAATCAAGCAGAGTAATTTATTGAAATTCAATGATATTGTTTTTTTTATTTAAAAAATGCTATAGTAATAGACTTGACTTGTTAATTAACCTGTTAATGACAACCAATATGCCTTTTTAAAGTGGTCACTAATGGGCTGTCTATGCAGCAGAGAGCAGAGGTATGTTCTAACATTAGAGCTGGGTCCTGCTCTAATGTCCTGGTCTAGCAGGAGAGCCAATCTTGGTCATTTAACCCCCTAAAGACAGTGGGCAATAGTGGCCATTGCACGTAAGCAGTCACAGAGGAATCAAACTCCCTTTGTCTCTCATGGGCACCCTGCAAATATAATAGCAGGGTGCCAATGTCAGTGCATAAAGGCCAGGGCCTAGTGATACCCTAGATCTACTTCCAGGATGTCCCAGCAGGCACTGACATCAAAATACATTGCACTATAGGAGTAGTGCAATATTTTTAGGAGCTATCAAAATATTACCGGTTATAGTTCCCGTGTGGGACTATTAAATAGTAAAAAAGTAAGGGAAAAAATATTAAATAAAAAATAAGTTAAAAAAACCCTTTTCCTTTGAAAAATGCTTTTCAATGTAAAAAAAACTTTAAAACTATAAATATAAAATCTACTCCACATATTTGTAAATGACCTACACTGTTCAATTATCATTGAATTTATCCCATACGGTGAATACCATAAAAAAAGATAAAGTTACTGCTTTTTGTTTATTTGCCCCAGATTGAATAAAAAGTGATCAAAAACTGTTATATACCTCAAAATTATAGTAATGAAAGCAACAAGTTATCCTATGAAAATCAAGCCCTCACACAGCTCCATATAAAGAAAAATAAAAAAGTTATGGGTCTTGTGATGCAGCGATGCAAAAACATTTTCTTCTTAAAGACATTCTGTCAACTAGGTTTAGCCTATAGAGCTGAGGACATGAGCTGCTAGATGGCCACTAACCCATCTACAATATACATTTCCCATAGCTATGAGTGCTTGTATTGAGTAAAAAAAATGATTTGATATATATGAAAATAAGGCTATTAAGGAGCCCAAGGGGCACTTACCAACGTTTCAGAAGCCCAGTCATGCCCACTATGAAGGAGCCTAGCACCACCCTGCATCCTCTGATCTCCTCCTTGCTCCCCCGACGTCACACAATTAGAGCGCCATAACCTCACGCGTGCCATCTCATGCATGTGCAGTTCGTTCCCTGAGGCTGATGCCAGCACAGGGAAGGAACACTATGCCGGCACTGACATGCGGCGTACTCGCATATGCGCAAGATTATGGCGTTCTAACTGTGTGACGTTGGGCGAGCAAGTTGGAGATTCTGAGGATGCGGGGCTGTGCTGGGCTCCTTCACAGTGGGCGTGGCAGGGCTCCTGAAATGTTAGTAACCATGGTAACCCACCCATTGGGCTCTTTAGCCTTATTTGCATATGTATAAAAACATTTTTTTTAATCAATGAAAGCGCTCAGAGCTATGGGAAATGTATATTGTGGGAATAGTAGTGGCCATCTAGCATCTCATGTCCTCAGCTTTATAGGCTAAACATAAGTGACAGAATCCCTTTAAAAAAAAAAGGTTTTTATTGTACAAAAGTAGTAAAACATAAAAAGCTATATTCATTTGGTATCTCTGTAATTGTACTGATACTGCTAGTGCGCTAGTTATTTCGAAAAATGAGTGCAGCAACATTTATAATGTGAAACCTCAGTGACAGTATTGCTGTTTTTTTCTCATCTCAAACTAGCCCACATATGGCTGCATAGATGGAAAAATAAAAAAGTTAGGCGACAATATAAAATGAAAATCAATCAATCATCTGGTCATTAAGGTCCCAAACAGGCAGGCCAAGAAGGGGTTAAACACAGTTTTTATTTATCGGACTTACACCATACAACATCTAATAAATTACTTCTGTTATTTTCGACAGGGAAATGGGTTATATATCGTTCTACATGGAGTCTGCACAAAGACTTTTACAAGGAATACGGGAGGAGAATAGGTGTAAGCCGCTTAACACTTGAAGGGCAGCAGTATTATACAACAAACAAATGGTCTTTTTTATTATTATTTTTAACCTAAAAAGCGCTGCTCGAGCGAGCAATTTGTTCACAAAACAGCTATGAGAAGTAATTTGAAAGACAGTAAATTTTCAATGAAGAAACCATAACACTCAAGGCCTTTCCAAAAAGATATATTAAAACACAAATGTCAATATCTATTCAGTCATAAATTTCTTTCTATGAGAACTGTGAACATTTATTCAATCTACAGACCCGCATTCTTCCCAAAGTGCTCAGATATATTAAAAAAAGTGAAATTATTCTGTTTCTCGATTCGCTTTTCAGTACATAAGACCAAACTGGATTGCAATATTTGACAGATATATGACTATTTGAAGAGATATTTCAGAGATGGCAGAATAATAAGCACTTTAATCTTGAATCCACACGAACTACACATAAAGTAAACAGCCTCTACCATGTTCACTACTTTAGAGTACTATTCTATTTCGTCCAAGTCTGTAGTATATATAGTGCACATTTTTTATCCTATTTTCTCAATGTTATGCCTTATTTATTTCTTCATCTTTTGCCTCGGCTGTTCAAAAAGTAACTTCAAAGCTCAGGTTACTTTCTCTGAGAACCTCTGATACGCAACAGTAAATCTGTTTCAAAATGAACAAAGTTGACCATCACAAAAAAAATGAAAATCATCTATTTGTGGGGACACCAGCCGAGAAACCAGAGAGAAAGAAACAGCAAGTCCTACACTTCAGATCTTCTACTCCTACCGATGTATTCACCCTTGCCTCTGCACAACTTTAGTCAAGGATGCCAACTTTGCTGTGAAGGTTCTCATTCATCCAGGTCAAAGTATAGCATCATAAATAAGTCAAAACATAAAACAGGAACTCAGTCAAAACAACTGGACTTGTATTGTATTTTATTTTCTTGAAGACATTTCACCAGTCATCTAACAAGCTTTCAGAATTAGAAATGTGGTGACTAGTGAAACATCCTCAAGAAAAAATTAAAAAAAAAAAAATATTAAAATCCAGTTACTTTGACTTATTACTACTGATAATCCAACTTCTCGTGATACAAATCTAATACATTATCACTAAGGATGAGCGAACTTCATATTTTGAAGTTTGTTTTCGGTTCTGGTTGTGGCATAAACTGAATTTCGTTATGGATTCCGTTACCATAAGGCAATTCCATGACATAATGCATAACAGAATGCCTTTCATTATTCATTCTGTCATAATGGAAGTCTATGGCCTGGATAACGGATCCTTCCGGTTTCCGTTATGCTGGAGTCCTCTCCTCATCCCTAATTATCACAGCTAGAGTTGAGCGAACCCGGACTGCAAAGTTCAAGTTCGTACTGAACTTTGCAAGTTTAGGTACCCGGACCTAAACTCAGCCTTTTTCACTAAAGTTCGGGTTCGAGTTCGGTGTTCGGGTGATTTTATTATTTTACGTTATAACATGGTTATAACAGAAAATAATAGGATTCTTAAGACAGAATGCTAAAAAAAATGGCCATCCAGGGGTTAAAAATAGTAAAAAAAAAACCTCACCTCATCCACTTGATCATGCAGCCGGTGTTTTCTTCTTAATTCTTCTTGCAGGGACGTGGTAAGCGCGATGACGTCATCGCAGGTCATACTGAATGAAGATAGAAGGTCTTTCTATCTTTATTCAGCAAGTCTCTTAATAATCTTGCTGCATCTCCAGAAGGTCCATGCCCTTGGGGCAGCCCAGTAGGTGCATTGACTACTGACAATCTGTGGTGTCAGAAATGTTTTTTAGGCAATGAAATCTCCCATTCTGTATTGCATAAGGATGTGGAATATGAGCAGTGCCTCAATGAGGTTATTGCCCACAGCAGGGAGGCTATCATGCAAGTGCTGGCTTGGGACTGCATGGCACATGAGCAAGATTTTGCTACCGAAAACATTGACAAATGTAAATCGATAGCCAATCCTGTAACATTTCGGCCTAGTTCTATACCTTTGTCAAGCCAAATCTGGTGTATGTAAGAAATCTTCTTATGGAGGTGGATCTCACCACTTCAGGTGAGCTGAAAGGAAGAAATGCCATCAATATGAAGATTCCTTACATACTCCAGGTTCGGCTTGAGAAAGGTCTTGAACTAAATCAACACAATTCAATCTGGTAACACTTTAATGGTTCTATGCTGAAAATGATCAAACGTTTATTAACTACTCTTGCATAGATCATTTGATATTGTCTGTATCAATGAATCCTCCTTACGTGGTTATATGGACTGAAGAGTACCTTCCACATAGGTTGGTGAATCTGTCAGTGAAGGTAATGCGGTGGAATGACAGAGCAGAAAATTGTCAGGAATGATCTGTTCATTCCCAATAATTTCCTGCTCAATAGAGGAGTGTAGAGCTGCACTTATATGTGGTGGCTCCTTTATACAGGGCAATTATCCAGAACAAATGTTCCTAGGAATGCTCCTTCTCAATACTTTCCCTGTTCATTGGCCAAGAGGCCTTCAGACTGGTCATCTACATTTAGATTTTGTTCAGGTTTTTTAATGAAGTTTAGAAGCTAAAACCAGGTTTAGATTGTAAAAGTGTTAGCCCAGCTCCCATACCTTCGATTCTGTCCTCACATGCAGGTATGGGTGCAGGGCTTCTTCACGCCATGCTGACAGGTGAGGGCAGCAGGGTTCTTAACTGTGGTCTGCACTCCTGCCACCAGCATCTCCCTCCTGGCTCTGAGAAGAGCTGCACTCTGGCTCAGTGTTCCTTGTGTGTATTTAGGGTGTGTACAGGCGTGTCTCTCCTCCCTTTGTGAGGCAGCCTGCACACGTCTTCTATCTTCTCCAATCTATGGCTGGTCTGCAGGAGGCATTTAAAGGTGCCTCCTTCCACAGGAAGGGGCCTGAGCAACTTAAGTTCCTAGCTAGTCTAATTTCCTATTTGAGCTAAGGTGTTCTGTTGGTTCTTGTCATTCTGAGTACTGGACTTTGGATTATGTATTAAAGACTTTGCCTGATTGCTGCCTGCCCTGACCCTGATTTATGTTTACAGCAGGCGTGCATTGACCATAGACCTTACAGGGAAATTTCTTGGTGGGACAATGACCAGGGGTGTCTGAGTCCTCCTCATGTCCAGCCAGTGTAAGTTTGTGGGGATGTTGGCAGTATTTTGTGATGGACTGTGGTATTTGGCTCTGTTGTGGTGGTATAATGTGCCACAATATGGTGTTCCTTGCCCATACCTTTTGTTAATTTGGACCCGACTTCAAAACAGGGCCACCTTTAGCATTTTTTTCAGGGCCACTTTAAGTTTCCAGTCCGCCCCTGGTTTACAGATTTTGCAAGACTGCCGCCTGCCCTGACTTCTGCCTTCGTATCCTGACTGCGCTTCTGTCTGATCAGCCTCTGACCTTCCAGCATCCACTGGGTGTATTGTATCCTCTTGAAGTCAGTCCAGTGGGTTCACACTTCTGTCCTGATTCCCAAGGGTTCCAATTACCTTCTGAGGTAGCACCTGGTACTCCCCTTGGGAAAGTCTCTCCTCACCAACAGAGATATCTTGAGAAGAATTAGGGGTGTGCTCAGACATTGCCCTGAGAGGGAGTTGATCATGTGAGGCAGCAGGTTCCCACCCACTGGTCATAACAAAAGGAAGAGCAACAAGGACCCTGAACATGTACAGGCATCCTGATCCTATAGCTATCAATATTTTAATTAATTAGTGCCTTCCATATATATGAAGATTTCAAGATCATAAATGTAATTCTAAAACTACTGTACATGCAGTCAGATTAGAAGAAGAGAGGAAGTAGTGTAGGAAAAATAATGAAATGTATAAAGCTCAGGGACAATGGGTCATGGTTGCCTTTGAAGCTTGTCACTTAGCATCTATTACCCATGAAAATATCAAAAGAAAAAGAATATTAGGAAACTTAAAGGGGTTGATTCATCTCAGACATTGATTGCATATTGCTAGGATATGGCATCAATGTCACTTAGGTGTGGGTCCAATCTCTGGAACATTTTCTTATCTCCACAATGAGGCCCCCCCATCTATCGTTATTGCAATTCGGATAATACCCAAGCAAGGGCGATCAACTCTTTTCAGAAGTACCATAGCAGTACATGGAGATCGAACCACGCAAGCGCGACCACCGCACAATTCACCCCTATGGGACAAATAGCTGATCTAGATTATGGCTATTCAAAGGAGTGAACAGAGAGTAGATGTGCATGCATAGCAGCTCTCTCTATTTACTTTGGGGGGCCCGATTTCAGAGATGGTAATGGGTTCCAGAGACTGGAAACACAACCATCAATAACTGAGATGAGACAACCCCTTTAAGATTCAAGAGGACAACTCAAGGACCTTTCTATCTCACTTTTAATTTAAAAAAGAAATTACCTGTGATATCCAGTGATTCTTACATGAGATGTTGTGAAAAATAATCATAAGCCCTCCTGAAAGCATGTGCTTTTGAAATAAAATTGCTATTTTACAAGCCTTGCACAGGTTTTGTGATCAACCATCGGCTCAACATTTAGCTTAGTGATGTGAGAAACAAATTAATTACCTCTTAATTAGAGAAATCCCAAACTAGGGAACATTTAGTGGCCCTTGAGGACTGAGCTCTACGCTTCGACTTTGTATCATTCAAGCAACCTTGTCGCGGAATCCTTTCAAGAATCAAGTTCAGCCATCTTTTATTTCAGGGCTTCACAGATTACAGCACTTTCCATTTGTTGAGCTCTGCTTTTCTCGAGATCTGTACTACTGTCTTTTTAAAAACTACAACACTGTTTGGAGCATGGAGGCCATAGTGTACAGGAGATGGTCTTGCAAATGATAAGCCTTTCGTAAATACAAGCGAACCATTCTAAGACATGATCTTTGTCCTTAGAGGCTGTACAAGTGTGTTTTCTATTAGATAATTACCCTCCCAGGGAGCACCCCACTAATAACTCACATCATCTCTCTCTTGAGGGCGATTATCTAATGTAACACAACTGAAGAAATGCTTTGATGCTGTACAAGGAGGAGGAAATTAGCTGAAAAGCTTGATGTTTACACATCCACTACTGCAGCTTCAGCCTTCCATGGTAAAAAAGCACTTACCTTGGGATAAGAATACAAAAACATATAATCCTTCTGTCAATTATGACTTCCGCGTTAATTAACATCATGAGGTAAGCGTGTTCTTGATATTAAGTTGATTAGATAAGTAGATAATAGCAGGTGGTTAATTTGGCTTTGGAAAAATGGCTGATGGAAATCTCTTCCATTTTGAATACACTGTAAAATTCCTGTAGTCCCTGACATGCCGGACTAACATTGTACTGATGGGTGGTTTAATATTTTTTTAATTTACACAAGTTAACAGGGTTTTGGGAAGTTCAGTATTGATAGTCTTACCTTAGGATAGGTCATCAATATCTGATCTGTGGGAGAATCACACCCGAAACTCCCACGATCAGCTGTTTGAAGAGGCTGCTCTGGTGAACTGATCGGTGGGGTACACATGTCCAACACTCCTAAAAAAAGCAGGTTGAAGAGTATTACGGCCTCTATTCAGCCTACCTAGCACAGCACTGTACATTGTATGGTGGCTGTGCTTGGTATTGTAGCCCAGGCCCAGGGAGTATCTAAAGGCTCATGAGCCCTGGTGCAAGATTTCAGCTTGAGCCCCCCTTCACTCAATGCTATGTGGCCAGGGGCAGGGAAGCACATAGCCTTTGGGCTGCCTGAGGCAAAAATTTAAATAGCACCCCCCCATGCCAAATTCTTGAACTAACCCCTTCCCTCCAGCCAATGGGGTAATTTGAACAGCATGCACTTTCTATAATGCCAGTGTCTTCTTATATTGCACAAGGGTCTTGGGGCTTCCTCAGGCTCTCAGGCCCAGTAGCGACTGCTAGTTCTGCACCCCCTATAGTTACACCCCTGCCTAGGCCAAGTGATCAATGAAAGTGATGTCAATGGCCTAGGAAGAGGCCATGGACACTCACCCAAGCTGGTGGACAGGAGTACTGTGAGTCAGACCCCACCGATCAGCTATTAACAACCTATTCTGAATATAGGTCATCAATAGAGATAAGCGCATCTATTCGCCGCTTCGTAGATTCGTATCGAATCTTGGGATTTTTCAGCTGCGAAGCGAATCTGAATATTAGGTGATTCGCTTCGCTTTTGTATGCATTCGCTACGTAGTGTGTCCTATAAATTATACGCTATTCTACGTATAATTTAGTTACTCTATACGCTGTCGCGTATGAATTCAATTCAGCGATGCAGACTTTTCCCTGGTAGTTACTCTATACGCTGTTGCGTACAAATTCAATTCAGCGATGCAGACTCCTCCCTGGTAGTTCCGCCCCTTTCTCCAGCGCGGGAGGATGACGAGGCAACTCAGGAAATTAAGTTGCGCATTCGTGCGCCTCATCCCTTTTTCCCCCTTTTCAGGTTATTTGGGGAGCCCCTTGAAAGAGGGTTTTTTAAGGAACCTTTGCTGCTTTTTTTTTACCCATTTGGATTACAATTTTACCTATGTGGATTACAAATTGCGACTGAGTTTGGGACTCTGCTCCAGTTCTATGACAAGCGTCAGAAGAAAAGAGACTTAAACGTGTCCGTGAGCATACTAGGTAGGTGATTTTTAAAATTTTTATATTATACCTATAATAATGTATTTGCACTTTACTATATATATGTCTCGAATATTCGCTCTGCCTCTGAGGAGTGCACGCCGCGGCCTCTCCTCGTACGTGCTTGCATATTACGTAATCGCTTAGACAATAGTACGCTGAGATTCGTAAGCTATTTGTACGCTCATGCGTACGTCTTCTAAGAAGTTGCGTACATTTTGTAAATGAACGTTCGTTATTTGTGAGCGAATGTTCGCTAATAGCACATAATAACGTATATTTTGTACACAAATACAACAAATCTATTCGTCGAATATACGAATTTTAGGAAAAGTCCGGCGAATGTTCGGCGAATAATTTTTTTAATGATTCACTCATCTCTAGTCATCAATGTTTTACTCCTGGGAAACCCATTTGTTTCTTGGAATCACTGATTTTACGAGCCACACTAGAGTCAAAGGGAAGATATAGCGTCATGGATCATAAAACTGGAAGAAAAATCCTGAGTACAACTGACTAGGAACACACACAAAAAATCATGGTTATCTCTTTCAAAAACAGCACCACACCTGTACATAGCTTGTGTTCAGTATTGTAACTTTAATCCAATGACGTTAATGAGAGTGAGTGTGAGCTGCAATATCATGCACAAGCAAGTCATCATATTCTTCTGTTGTTTAAGGCATCTGGACACATTTGGACACATGAACGTCATAATGTGAGGCCTCCAACTTTATTAGCCAGTCACAAGAAAGATCCTGCTCTGGGGAACTGGATGTATCCATGTGTTGCATGTTGGCCAGTTCTTTTCTTTGGCACCATTAACACACTACCCTTGTAGCAGGTGAAGCAGAGAAACAAGTGGGTATATGTGGACATCCTTTGCCATAAATGCTAATTTCTTATGGTCAAAAAAGCCAGATCCATAGCCATCAACTAACTGGCAGTTTCATTCTGAGAAGGGTTGGTCAAGTTGAGATAAACTCTTTAACAGCTATCCTTTGATACAGTGACCTTCATAGCATCATTATATTATTAAAGAGGACCTGTTACCTCCGCCAACATGTCTGTTTTGGTAACTATTAGTGTTCAGCAAATCTAAGTCCACGAAGTAGACTTCGATCTGAATTACAGGATACATTTGATTTGTCGCAAAGCCGAATTTCCTTTTGCTTCGTGGTAGCAAATCGATTTAACCTAAAATAGTGCAAAAAACAAACAAACAAAAAATCATACTTACCTGCTCCATTTGCTCGCAACGGGCCAGCCGCCGCCATCTTGCTTGAATATCTTGGCTGAAATCCTGTACGCGGTAACATATGATGTCAACATGCCGGCCGGCATGTTGATGTCATGCCGCACGAGAAAGGTTTAACTGGGGGTTACCAATTAAGGTGTGTCCCTGTAGAGCTTGCCAATGGCAACACCGATAGATACCAGATAGTGAAAAGGCACACCCCCAACTGGTAAAAGCCAGTTGGACCTTTATTTATTGGCAACTGTTGTAAAATGATGGCTTCAGTAGCAGGCAGCAGAGTCCACATAAAGGTGACTATACACGTAAGAGCAAAGATTACTGAACCTATGGAACTGCTTGATTACATGATGTGTATGGATATTACCCTTAAATCCACAAAGACCACCCTCCCACTGCAAAGAGATCAGTAATTGGAGGTCAATATGACCTGACCTAGATTGTTTTATGTCCTATCACCGCTAATAATTCAAATCCATTATTCACATAGTCTTTTATCAATATATGATAACAGCATTTACAGAGCTTACATTCCTCGACCAAAGAAAATTACACTCCACAGATACCAAGCAACAGTGCAATTCTTTAAATCCTGCCTGCATAGTTACAAGTTATATTAATAATTCATTGGAATAGAAAAACAAAAACAGATTCATTATTATAATTAAACCACTCATTGCCATACAAAAATATGTTTATTTCCATTTAGATCATTTCACTAAAAGGGGCCTGAATTTTGCAATAATAAAATTGGCCGTAGATAAGAATAAAGACTAAACAGTTACAAAATGCAATAAAAATAATGACATAGATTAGAAAAGCCCTAAAAAATACTCTTAATCCTCATGCACATGATTATGCCCATATTGTGGTCCCCAAACCAGGAGTCCACAGAATACAGACACCTTCTGTGGGCACCCTGCATTTTTCTCACCTCCATGACTAAAAATGACTAGTCTCATCTGCAATACGGACAAGAATAGGACATGTTCTATAATTTGTGGAATGTACACATGGAGGAGGACATCACATGGATGACATTTTCTGCTATAGTTTTTTTTTTTTTGTTTTGTTTTGTTTTTTTTTAATGTTTTTTTAGGGACCCATAGGAATGAATGAGTCTGTGTGTAATGTGCAAAAAATGTGGATTGTACACAGATGTAAAATATGGTCCTGTGCATGAGGTGAGTGAGCGAATCGAAGTATCCGAAGTGAAAATTTGATTCTCCACAAAGCCGAATTTCCTCATTCTTCGTGGTAACTAATCAATTTTCACTGAAATGGCAGTAAAAATAGAAATCTTACTCACCTTATCCGCTTGAGCATGAAAAGAGCTGCCTCAGCCATCTTGATTGAACATCCCACGCAAAATCTTGTGTGCAGTGACATATGACATCACCATACTGCTGTGTGATAACGTCATCATGCACCGTGCAAGATGGCTGTGGTAGCCTATTCGCTCTCAAATGGAGAAGGTACGTATTATTTCTTTTTTTTTATTGATTAACTCCTGAAATCCCTCACTATTATTCTTAGATGCCTAGATCAGTAATGAACGCGGCATCTAAGAGGTTCAATTATGTCATTGCGATCACTACAAAGAAATGTGCTTCGGTAAATGTCACAAAGCTAATTTCTTTGTGAAATTTGGTGAAGCAGTCAAATCAAATTTTTATAAAATTCGCTCATCTCTAGCATGAGGCCTAAGGTTGCTTGTTCACTCACAAAAATGTAGGTGAATGCAATTTGTGTCTCCAAAAAGTCGGAATTTTACAATATGATACAAAGAATAAACACATAAATAACTAAAACTGAAAAGATATGTAAATAAATCAAATAATAATAATGATTCTAATAATAATACAATTAACACTAGTGCCTTTGCAGCTGACAATAAGCACTAACATCTACATGCGCACTTTTTTAGGTTTTTGTGTGCAATTTATTGTGGATTTTTGATGCACATTCCATTGTGGATTATGATTTCCTATTCAAATCTATGGAGAAATTGAGCTTCACAGAAACCACAGCACATCATATTTTCTTCAGCAGAACACACACATGGAATTTTAGGACAGATACATTTATACTCCATAAGAATATATCAGAAACTATTTAGGATGGGGATTTATTTACATCTGCCACATGTGAAGTCAACCTAAAGGTACTTTTACACAGACGGATTAGCTGTACCTAAGGGTACTTTTACACAGATGGATTAGCTGACAGATGATCGGGGATGAAGCAGATGCTCCCGATCATCTGTGGAGGTGCAGCAATCACCTTTGTTGTATGGGGACAAGCGATTTAGGCTACTTTCATACTAGCGTTTTAAAATTCCGGTATTGAGTTCCGTCATAGGGGCTCAATACCGGAATAAAACGCTTCAGTTTTGTCCCCATTCATTGTCAATGGGGACAAAACTGAACTGAAGACAACGGAATGCTCCTGAAAGCATTCCGTTCCGTCTTCAGACCGGAGAACAAACCGCAGCATGCTGCGGTTTGCTCTTCGGTCCAGGGATCCGCACCAAGACGGATCCGGATGACCCCCAATGCAAGTCAATGGGGACGGATCCGTTTGGTGTGGACACACCAGTAATCCGGATCTGTCCTCCATTGATTTGCAATGGGGGATCATTCCGGATCCGGCTACAGAGCTAGACACATACATAAATACATACAGGCATACACACATACATACTCACATACTCCAGGGATGCCGGCAGCATGTCTTCACGCGCCTCCTGCGCGCAACTATGACGTTTCCCCACTGCGCCCAGCAGAGGGCGCTGTGGGGAATCGTCATCACTGCGCGCAGGAGGCGCGTGAAGACGTTCTGCCGGCGTCCCTGGAGTATGTATGTGTGTATGTATGTATGTATGTCTGTATGTGTGTATGTCTGTATGTCTGTGTCTTGTTCCATGTTAACATGTGTGGGGCTGGAGTGCTGCTCTGGCTCCACACATGTATCAGCGTTAGCACGCATCCGTTGGCACCCTTTAGGTGCCGGATCCGTGCTAACGCTAGTGTGAAAGAGGCCTTATATGGCGATCGCTTGTCCCCATAGAGAATTATTGTTCCTGCACACCAGATCGCTGTTTATATAACACAATATATGTACAATATATGTACAGGAACGATTATTTTCTGGGCCAGCGAAGCAACATGATCACCTGATGAACAAGCAAACGCGCTCATAGGATGATTGTCGGCACCTTTCAGACAGATAATCAGTGTGTGTAAAAGGACCCTAATAGGTTCATTATTATAATTAGACCACCTACTGTCCCAGAGAAATACATTTGCTTCCTTTTTAGGCTTATTTCTCAAAAAAAAAGTCTGAATTTTGCATAATGAAAACTATAATAATAATAATAATAATAATAATAATAATAATAATAATTAACTATTCACCATGTAGTAATAGACTCCTTATTGGTTTACTTAAAATTAATGCATTTTTATAGTAATTTTTTCATGGAGTCTGAATTTTAAAACAATATAAATGTATTTTAAAAAAGAGTCATATAAGTAGACCATTCATGGTTCACAAAAATATACTTGTTGTCATTTAGGGTTATTTCTTTAAAGGGTTTGAATTTTGCAGTAATTAAAGCAGCCATGAAAATTAATAATGATTAAAAGAAATTAAAACAAAGAAAAGGAAAGAAAAAAAAACTCAGAAAATGAAGTTCTAATTTCGATTACATAAGACACAATAGCAACTTTTGATCTTGCACACAATACTCACTGTTAAAAGCCCTGCTCTTTCAAATGTCAATTATATATATTCACAGAGGTATGAGAGAGAGAGGGTAAAAAAGTGACATTAAATAATAGCAATCAGTTTTGTATTACAGTCTGTTTGTTTTGTTCAAACACATAATTATATTGGCTTCCACTGTTTTACATTGCTCGAAAATGAAAATGTCAGCGGCACATAAACATGACAATCACCTTAGATGCTGAGCGGAACAATGTGGTTCTGCTTAGATAACTAATGTTTCATAGAGTCCATTTAAAAATCTGATTTTTTTTGTTGGTTTAGGTATAAATGACAATTAAATTAGAACTCATTGACACAAGCGCCTTTCTCATGTGGTGCTCCAAATGGAAAGCAACACAATGACCTGCTGCAGAAATTGAATGGTAAAAAATAATTATCTCTAATGTCATTGCTTATATGAAGTATATCAACATTTGCATAGGAAAAGTCATAGGGAACCAATAACTTCCGAGCGTTAGACTTCTTGTATATGGCTGTATACAACTTCCAAATTATTTGGATGTGATAAGGAACTCATAGGAGTAAATGCAACAACTAATTCTGATTGATCCATATGGATGCTCAAGGTAAACTCCCCTAGAAGCCCTCCTAGGTATTAGTCTTAAATAGGTTGTCCCATTCCTTATTCCCTATCCTAGCAAAGGTGTCTGATCAGTGGGCCCCTATTGATCATGAGAATTTAGATCCTCATTCCCCTATTTGAATGGAGCAATGGAAACACATGCATGCTGCAGAGTGCATGTCTTCTGCTCCATTCAAACAGGGGAATATGGCCCCCTATCTCATGACACCTATCAGCAGAACATGGGATAAGTTGCTGCAATGTTACAGCCCATTGAAAAGACTTAACCACAGTATACTATGCTTTCTGCTGCCTGAGGCAAAAATTGAAGCAGCGCCCCCCTCTCCAATGCCAATTTCTTAACCCAACGCCTTCCCTTCAGATCATGCCTCTTTGGCTGCCCCCTCTTGCCCCTATCTGGTGCTGCCTAAGGCGATTGCCTCACCTGGTCTCATTGGTAGTGTGCCCCTGATCTGATCTGTAGGGGTCCAACAGCTGGGACCCCAACTGTACAGAGTTCTGCAACTGAATGGAGAAGCAGTCTCCATGAGCACTGCCACTCCAATGGGAGATGGACAAGTTCTGTATCTGGCTATACTCTCAAGTGTAACAGAGACTGATTTAAAAGACAGGGCACACACTTGACCTCCATCTGCTCCATTCATTCAGGGGCACAGGAACCCCATTCTCGCAATCAGTTGGGGCCTCAACAGTTGTACCCCCACCAATCAGATTTCTCCTATTCTGAGGACAGAGGATACATTTATATTTTAGGGCAATCCCTTAAATCCCATTCAGAGAGGCAACTACAGGGTGTAGAAGTGAGGACTATATAGGGTCCTGGAGTCTGATGAAGCACAACAGCCTCATTGCTGCACAACAAGAGACCAGCAGAGTTGTAATCAGAATCTCTTGGAATGCATATTAAAACCTCTCAAATGGCCCTCTAACTGCCGCTTGCCATTTAAAACACTGGTGTCACTAGTGTTGACAGAGACTCTTCAGAGATCTTTCAGCTCTTCAAGCAACCAAATAAGGATGCCCTTGCTAACTCTTCACCCCTTCTGCAATTCAACCCCTGAATACAAGTATTATAAATGTCATACAGTAGGTATGGGCCTCTATTGCAAATTTTGCATTGGGGGTCATTAGCTTTCAGATATACTCCTGAGACCATCCTTACAATCTTCCAGCAATCTTATTTTTCAAATTTTATCTGAAAAATGTAAAATGATTTAAAAGATATCTGCTTTTTTGCAGCCAGATTTCTATTGCTGTAAAATCTACCTAAAAGGAAGAAAGAACCCAAGTGACAGATCAGCGACCACATTATGAAACAGGCGAAACAGACCAACTGGGTCAGACGAGGAGAGACCATGCAGAAGTTAATATCAGCCAAGCAATCAGGGTAAATCAGCAAACTGAAGTCAGAAACGATACCAGGCCAGAAGTCAGAACCAGGACGGTGTGTCGGGTCCAAATCACCAGCCAAAAATCCAGGTCAAGGTCCAAGCAGGTCATAAAATCAATAAAGATTAGTTGAGGATAAACACAGACAACCTGTGGTCAATAGATTCCCTGTTGGTTGCACTTCATGGTCATGTGACACATCTGCACTGCCTCTATTGTATGGATCGTCATACAGTATTATTCCGAAGTTTTGGATGAAGCAAATTCGGACGGAGCATCTGTAGCTCACGTTGCTCAATGTCATGGCCAGGTGATATGTCAATCCCTGTCAATCCAAAGGCAGGGGGAACTTTGTCAACAGCTGGGATAACCTCTCACAGGTGAAGAGATCATTATGATGAACAAATAATTTCGTACAAATCAATTCGCTCATCACTAATCCCTTTTATCTATTCTCCTTGGAGACCACCAAAGAGTAGAAAAGAAAAAGGGATCTAGTGCAGGATCAGACAACACATCATTTGTTTTTAGTCTGTAGCCATGGAGACAAATTGGTCAGTTTAGCAGTTTTTTACAGAAAATTGCATGCTATTTTCAATTTGATTTTCAAAGTAACTTTTTATTTTAGATATTTTACAGTAAATTGGCACAATAAAAATGGTTGTAAATGATGACATACCCTTAATAAGAAACTGTTTATTTGTAAATTATGATAATTCCCTTTCCTGACCAACATTTGTAATTATGTGAAGTATTCTCCAGAAAGGTCCAGTGTTTTAAGTCCTACAGGAAACCAGCATCAACTTTTGAGGAGCAACCAAGGTGGCAATAAAAATCCCACACAAAATTGCATTGTGTCACCACCATTGGGATAGTCAAACTTGCACAATATTTACGTTTTTCCCACAGATTATATGGCCTAAATTACCATAAACTGTAATTTGTCTGAGGGAATATATCTGCCTTTTGCATCACATAAAACAGATATGTGGCCTTTAAAAGCCTTGTAAATGAGGTTTGTTGGCAGAACAATTAGCATTTAAAAGCTGGGCTGACCTTTACTCTGTGCATCATTGTGATTAGTTTGGACTTTAATATCAGGTATAGGACCAAAATCTGCCTTACTTGCCAAGATAAAAAGCTTCCAGCTCTAGCAAAAGGACATTGAGTATTAGTGTGAAACATGTGCACTGAAACATAAAGGACAAACTTGTATGATTATGTTTGATTTGTGTTGACTTAGCAACCAAGCAGAAGGGCCTTCTATCCTGAGCAATAACCATGGGCAAATCAAGAGCACTAGCAAAAGCCATTTCTGGGAATCACCTACACTTGTTATATGATTTAACCTTAAAATACCACTCAAATACATGACACAAGCTGTAAGGATATATGTAGAAGCATGATGAATAATGTACAGCACAAATGACATTGGTGGTTCTTGTTATAGCCTGGTATCATGAATGAATGCAAAATAGTCTTGAAGTGATTGTCTCAAGAAACATACAGAATTCTAAATTTTTCAAACCAGCACCTGGATCTGAAAATTTTTGTAATTACGTGTAATTATAAATGTATTATAGCGACTGAGTTATCCATTTAAACCCATCTTTATAGCGCCATTTGCTGCTGCTTCTTCTTCTAATTTCTCTGTCCACCTCATTGAAGTGGACGAACATCCTCAGTTCCATCTCAGTGGACGAACATCTCAGTCATTTCACTGCCATCAGCTGTAGCAAAAGAACATGTCCCCCCAACAAAGAACATGGCCACTGAAATGCCAGCTTGAAATAAATCTATCAGCACAACTGGAGCCATGCATGGGGAGATTTCTGGATCCATATGAGGCCTTGTTAGATATAGATTGTTGGGTAATATATGATGTCTGATTTTCAATTTTTTATATTAGTTTTGTAATAATCCCTTTCTTTTTTACCAGCTCAATGTTCAATTTCTGCACTTTAACCCCTTACCGCATAATACTGTATATGTACAACATTATGTGCTCTCAATTGTATGAAGGGGACTGCTGCAGTGAGCCCACTCCATACGTGGCAGGCGCCAGCTGTATAATACAGCAGGCACCCAGCCGCAATGACAGGGAATCATGATCGTGCTGAACCATGTCATTCCCTGCTGATCATGGCATCTGTGAGATAAGGCAGACAAACGTGTCTGTCATTGCCTTCTGAATGGAGCTTCCACAGTGAAATTTGCAAGTTCCAGTTGGTTACTATGACAGCCTGGGCACTGCTGAGGCTTCCAAGGGCTGTCATTGTTACCTCCTTGCTAAGCTCTGCGTGTGTCACAGCTTGATAGGGAGAGCGTAAAAAATTTAAAAGGCCCATTTTAAAGGGGTTAAAAAATAACTATGATTTTATCGCTCTCTAGGTTGTGTCTAGTACTGAAGCCTTTTACAATGTATTCCCTTTTAGCCTAGTTTTGCCCTCCAAACCTGGCAAATTACCTTTGTAATATGTTCTCGTGGTCACTGATAGTGGTCTTATATGCTGTCTTAGATTTCAAAATGCATTAAAAAATACATTTATTAAGAGCCATGTTTTCTTTTATTTCATTTGGAAAGCTATGTGTGTGCATCACTTAGCAAGGGAATAGATGATAAAAGGATGTACTATAGAAGAAATACAATCCAGCAGAGGCAGTGTGATGCCAGGACATGATTTCTGGCATTTATACAGACGTTATACAGTGCCTTGGGAAAGTATTCGGCCCCCTGGAACTTTTCAACCTTTTGCCACATTTCAGGCTTCAAACAAAAAGATATAATCAGCCCATTTGCCCCACAGTTAGTTTTTAATCAGTGCAACTATAAAGCCGAGTGATTCGGCATGCATGTTAGTGTCTGCACTCCTGAACTAGGGGAGGCCTTTGTAGTACCAGAAATGGCAAAAGGCAAGTGGACATTACATGCATGTGGAACAAAACACCCCCTGATTATATGGAAGCCAAGACTGGCACGTAACAGGTAGGACAAAGTGTTAGGTTCCCATTCTGCAGAGACCACCTTGACGATTGTGGTGAATGGGCTCAGATAATTTTGTACAAAATGTATTTGCCAAGAGTCTCTAATTTATTAAACAAGCATAGCATGAGCTTTGGAATATTCTATCACTGTGGCATTTTGTGCTTTATCTGGTAGCGGTGTGCGGCTGCAATTTATGTATTTTCCTTTAAAAAGATATAACATTTTAATTTTTTGGTGGAGAATCAACAACAAGTGGATCGCAATTGTGAAATGGAACAAAATTTATTGGATCATTTAAACTTTTTTTGTAATAATAAAACTGAAAAGTAGGGCGTGCAAAATTATTCGGCCCCCTTGCATTAATACTTTGTTGCGCCACCTTTTGCTGCAATTACAGCTGCAAGTCTCTTGGGGTATGTCTCTATCAGTTTTGCACATCTAAAGACTGAAATTCTTGCGCATTCTTCCTTGTAAAACAGCTCGAGCTCTTTGAGGTTGGATGGAGAGCGTTTGTGAACAGCAGTTTTCAGCTCTTTCCACATATTCTCAATTGGATTCAGGTCTGGACTTTGACTTGGCCATTCTAAGACCTGGATACGATTATTTTTGAACCATTCCATTGTAGATTTTGCTTTATGTTTGGGATCATTGTCTTCTTGGAAGATAAATCTCCGTCCTAGTCTCAGGTCTTTTGCTGACTCCAACAGGTTTTCATCCAGAATGGTCCTGTATTTGGCTCCATCCATCTTCCCATCAATTTTAACCATCTTCCCTGTCTCTGCTGATGAAAAGCAGGCCCAAACCATGATGCTGCCCCCACCATGTCTGACAGTGGGGATGGTGTGTTCAGGGTGATGAGCTGTGTTGCTTTTACACCAAACATATCGTTTTGCACTATTTCCAAAAAGTTCGATTTTTGTTTCATCTGACCAGAGCACCTTCTTCCACATGTTTGGTGTGTCTCCCAGGTGGCTTGTGGCAAACTGTAAACCAGACTTTTTATGGATATCTTTGAGAAATGGCTTTCTTCTTGCCACTCTTCCATAAAGGCCAGATTTTGAAGTGTTTGACTGATTGTTGTCCTATGGACAGACTCTCCCACCTCAGCTGTAGATCTCTGTAGTTCATCCAGAGTGATCATGGGCCTCTTGGCTGCATCTCTGATCAGTCTTCTCCTCATTTGAGATAAAAGTTTAGAGGGACGGCCGGGTCTTGGTAGATTTGCAGTGGTCTGATACTCCTTCCATTTCAATATGATCGCTTGCACAGTGCTCCTTGGGATGTTTAAAGCTTGGGAAATCTTTTGGTATCCAAATCCGGCTTTAAACTTCTCCACAACAGTATCACGGACCTGCCTGGTGTGTTCCTTAGTCTTCATGATGCTCTGTGTGCTTTAAACAGAACCCTGAGACTATCACAGAGCAGGTGCATTTATACGGAGACTTGACTACACACATGTGGATTCTATTTATCTTCATCAGTCATTTAGGACAACATTGGATCATTCAGAGATCCTCAATGAACTTCTGGAATGAGTTTTCTGAACTGAAAGTAAATGGGTCGAATAATTTAGCACGCCCAACTTTTCAGTTTTATTATTACAAAAAAAGTTTAAATGATCCAATAAATTTCGTTCCATTTCACAATTGTGACCGACTTGTTGTTTATTCTTCACCAAAAATTTAAAATGTTATATCTTTTTGTTTGAAGCCTGAAATGTGGCAAAAGGTTGAAAAGTTCCAGGGGGCCGAATACTTTCGCAAGGCACTGTATGTACTACCTTCCTTAAACAGACAAAGTCATTCCTTTATGAATGACGGCAGTATTCCTAAATGTGTCCTCTTGCAGTAGGACAATGCCTTTGACACACTGCAAAAATTGTTCAGCAATACTTTGAAGAACATGATAAACAGTACAGTGTGATGACTTGGCCACCAAATCCCCCAGATATAAAATTGATTGGGGCATCTGTTGGATGTGCTGGAAAAACTATTCCAATCCATGGAGGTCCCACCTCACAACACAAATTAAAAAATCTGCTGCCAATGTCTTGGTGCAAGTTACCACAGGACACCTTCAGAGGTCCTGTAGAGTCCATGCCTCAATGGGCCCTACACAATATTAGGCATGTTGTTTTAATGTAATGTCTAATCACTGTATAGTATATTGCTGTCTTCCTATATAGCAGGGGTCCCATTGTGCTTTCTAGAGGACGTTTAGCCTATAATGCTTACACCCTATGCATTCAGGACAACTCAGAAAAGGGAAGTGACTTCACAATGACTTCCCTCTAATACCAAGCCTTAGAACTCATTCAGACAGTTGCATAATGGACCCATATTGCATAGATCTGTAATGAGCATGATACCAGGCACAGTCATCCATATAGATTTCACTAAACATTTCTACCACCACAGTCGTCTTGTATGTTGAACCTTGCTTAAAGTTCCAATGGCTTAAGAAAGATATTGTATCCTAAAGCCATTGTAACATAAGGGACCACTGTACAATGTGACAGGTTCCCTTTAACATGCTGCATGTATCACAAGATAGGGAAATCGCTAGGGGGGGAATCTAGTAGAGCAAGTGACCTGTATGCTGTGTGTGCAAGACGCTCTGTATAGCTTAGGGTATTAATTACATTGCTATGGCTTTGAACTACCGTCAATCATTGCCCTGTGCGAAGAAAAGCCTAGTTCTGACTATATACTGGTCTTGGTTATAATCAATTTTTATAGAATTTCAATGAGTATTCAGGTTAAGGGAAAGCTCCAGGTGGAGACTAATCTGTCTAGAATTACTGGTTTTCTTGTAGCTTACGTGGACATGTTATAGTGGGAGCATTACATCACTATTATATTCATAAATAATATATATTTACCGGAAACACCTTACCTATAACTATAATCCTATTATGGCTTAAATCCTTAACCTGTTTAAAGTCCTGATCATCATGATCCCTGAGGACACCATGTGGAGCATTGCCTAAGCTTTGTACATTACACTTTGGCTATAATTCCTTTGTGTTTTACTTTCTGTATGTTAGAAGTACGTGATAGATATTTGGATGGCTATTAAGGTTTCTCATATGTGAAGCACCACCATTATAGCACTTTACAGTATAACATGTCCTCCAAAGGGGTTAAACAGAACCAAGGAACAAAAAAAAATATTTTTCTAGGTCAAATTATTAGATATACAAAAAGTGAAAATAGAAAAAAAATAAAAAATAAGTAACACAAGACACTCATTTTCAACTTCAACAAATCTCTATCAACTTTGTCTTCTCCCCCACTGTCAGGGAGTCAATATTTCAGTTGGCAATCAAATTTCATTTCATGTAATCCATCAAAGAAGTGTAAAATGTGTCAAAACTGTAATCAACCTGAAGAACTATTGGAGGGATAAACAAGCCCTCGTTTCTGTATGCGACATTAGATCACATTTCTAAGAAGGTTTTAGTAAATGATTGAACATGTTTCAATAAATTAACAGAGTGCAATGCCCCCTCAAGTTACAATATTCATTTGTTCTAGAAGAACCACTGTAACTTAAAAATTATTGTATTTTCAGACCATAACTCTACAGAAAACAAATAATTGATTCCAAGGCTCAAAAATGTGAACTCAAAATTAAAGATCAGAGAAAAAAATATCTAGACAACTAATACAGATAAAGCAAGTCCTTAGGTAGCATCCCACTGAAGAGAAACAGTTCACTGCAAAAATGCAAAAGGGGTACACAAATGTATTCTTATGTGGTATATACTGTACGTTTATTGTATTTTACATACACATGGTAGTAATAGGCCATATTCACAGCCACCACTAGATGGGGCTGTTGCCACCCTCTCCACGTAGAGAGAAGGAACATGCAAGAAAAAGGTAAGTCTGTTTAAGCCTAGCCAGCAGAGTGAACAGCTGGAAAATGGGATAGGTGACAGTGGAGTGAGACTAGAATTAGTTGCCAGCTTGGGCAAGGTCAGAAAATAACTAGAGATGAGCAAATCTATTCGTCGATTCGTTGATTCATATTGAATCTTGGAAACTTTCAGCTGCGAAGCGAATATGAACATTAGGTGATTCGCTTCGGCTTTGTACGCATTCGCTACATAGTTGCCCTATAAATTATACGCTATTGCGTACAAATTCAATTCATTAGCGACCTTTTACTGTTAGTTCGTTTATCGTGCGCAAATGCCCAGGAAGAAAGAGGTCACCTGATCTAGTGGGCAGGCCTTGCTCTAAATTGGCTCAGGCTCGGTGTAAGCCAGTGAAGCATCACTTCTGCTGCGACTGCTGAGACGAGCAGAAGCACTGTGTGTATAGTTCTGAGACCTGTTTTGTAAAAATTGGGGTGTAATTGCTCTGGGAATCCATATTACACATATCAGGGATACTGCAGGGCAAGTGCAGGGCTAGTAATTAATCAGGCAGGGAGAGAGAGACAGGGAGAGATAGGGAGAGAGACAGGGAGATACAGGGACAAAGACCAGCTGCAGGGCCACAGAGTGAATTGAAAAATGTCTGGAATGGATAAGCAAAACGGGTCCAGCCAGACCTCGAGCTGGGCAGCAGTTTCAAAGGACCTGTAGCCAGAGCATCTACTAGTAGTATTTGCAATACTGACCCTGCCGTATCTCTGCTCGGATCTCATTAAGCCACTCTGGGTAGTTGAACTTCAGATCGGACCATTTCCGCTGGATCTGGCCCGGGGTCCACACGGTGTTGAAACAATGGCGCAAGCCTCGGATCACCTGCTGGATCACCTCCTTATTATGCTGGTTCGGGTAGCGATGTGTGCCATTGTAACCCTGCCGGTCCATCAGCCGGATCATGTATTTCAGCTCTGCAGAGCTAAATGCTGATGATCGCCTGGATGCCATTTGTAAAACTTTGCTCTGCCTCTGAGGAGTGCACCCCGCGGGCTCTCAACTCGTGCGTGCGTCCTTTGTATTACGTGCCTGCGTATTACGCTAGACAATAGTACTCTGAGGATTCGTACGTAATTTGTACGCTCATGTAGGGTCCGCTCTGTGGTTGTCTTGCTTAAAGAAAAGTGTCCACCCCATGCCTGGATGCTCAAATATGACACTCTTTCTAAGCACTGATGACATAGATACATTGGTACTTTGCACAGAGCTCCACTTATTAGCAGCAGGATGCACAGGTTGAGAGCAGTACTGTACATGTACTAAGGGTAGAGAGCAGTACTGTACATGTACTACAGGTAGAGAACAGTACTGTACATGTACTACAGGTAGAAAGCAGTACAGTCCATGTAGTGCAGGTTGAAAGAAATATAGTACCTGTAGTATAGGTAGAGATCAGTATATTACATGTAGTACAGATAGGAGGAGTACAGTACATGTAGCCCAGGTAGAGAATGGTATGGTATATGAAGCACAGATAGAGACCAGTGCAGTACATGTAGTCCAGGTAGTGAGCAGTATAGTACATATAGTGCAGGAAGATAAGTACATGTAGATGGTAATACAGTATATGTAGTACAGGTAGATGGTAATACAGTACATGTAGTACAGGTTGAGAGCAGTCATATAAATGTAGTACAGGTAGAGAGCAGTATAGTACAGGTAGTGCAGGTAGGACAGAGTACAATATATGTAGTATTGCTAGAGAGCAGTATAGTCCATGTAGTGTAGGTAGAGAGTACAGTACATATAGTGTAGGTAGATCACAGTGCATGTAATACAGGTAGAGAGCAATGCAGTACATGCAGTACAGGTAGAGAGTATTACAGTACATGTAGTACAGGTAGACCGCAGTACAGTACGCATACCGACAGAATGGTACAGTACATATAGCATAGGTAAAGAGGAGTACAGTACATGTAGTATCAGTAAATAGCAGTGCAGTACATGTATAACAGGTAGAGGGTAGTGCAGAACATGTAATACAGGCAGAGAGCAGGACAGTAGATGTAGTAGAGGTATGGAGCAGTACATGTAGAACAGGTAGAGGGCAGTACAGTACATGTAATACAGGCAGAGAGCAGGACAGTAGATGTAGTAGAGGTATGGAGCAGTACATGTAGAACAGGTAGAGGGCAGTACAGTACATGTAATACAGGCAGAGAGCAGGACAGTAGATGTAGTAGAGGTATGGAGCAGTGCAGTAATACAGCACAGGTAAAGAGCAGTACACAGTAACTTTATCTCTCTATAGTACTGCAAAGGGGTGCTACGGTACCTCCATGTACTACAATAATAAAACAACATCCTATAAAGTGCCACAAAGCAAGATAGATACCAAGTGATAATATGAGATAACACTCAGTCTTGAGAAGCAAGTCAGGAGTAAAAAGTTAGAGATCATGATGACAGATAGATAGATAGATAGATAGATAGATAGATAGATAGATAGATAGATAGATATAGATAGACAACAGGAAATACATTAGCAAAATTTAGCCATAGGAATACAGCCTACCATCCAGGACTGAATTGATCTTCTGGCAGAGTAGCACTATGCCCGTAGGTGGAAAGTTTTGAGAGATGGTTCTTTTACAGCACAGTATGCATGTCAAAGTTATTTTCTTTCACTGGCAAAGAAAAATGAACTCATACGAGGTTTTACTGAGGTGTGATGAATTGTGTAAGGCAGAAACTCTATATTTTGATCTCTAAATCAACTTCAAAGTTACAGAATGTTCAATGTGAAAACTAAAGATGTGGCTGGTGTGAGGCTTGGAGTGCCAGATAATATATCCCCAACACAGCACTAACTTCAAGGATCGGGAGACGTATGACGGTAATACATCTGTGGGGAAAATTTAGGGGCTGAATATTTTTTACCAAAATTGCAAAAATGGATACTAAATGGTTAATACATGCTAATGATTATATTTTTGATGCTATTTTTAGATTTTCACCTATTAATGGACGAAAACTGAATAAAGACGGCATGGTTATCCCTAATGCCTTTCATCTCTGGGGTCATGGGTTAAAAACCAACCAAGGACAAGATCTGTATGGAGTTTGCATATTCTTCCTGAATTTACTTGAGTCCCTTCTGAGTTCTCTGGTTTCCTCTTAAACTTCAAAAATATACTGATAGGTTAAACCCCTTAAAGGGGTTATCCCATGACTAATGTAAAAAATGAAAATCAGACATCATATAAATCAATCTCTTTCTAACAAAGCTAGAACCAGCCCTGTACCTCACATGGATCCAGAGATCTCCACATTCATTGCTCTGCTAGATTTATATCAAGCTGACAGATCAAGGGGAGTGTCTTTTCTGCGTCTCACTTGGAACAAGGACTGATGACAATTTCTGTTTAGTGCTGTGAAAAATGTAGTCACTATTTTAAGTAGCAGGAAATAAGTAATGCAATTAAATGTATTTATTTATTTATTTATTTATTTATTTATTTATTTATTTCCATAATATACTTTTACAGTGTAGGTTCACAACCACTAATTGCAACTGCTGGACAATGTAAGATAATTACTCTGTATCTAATGTGGCATGTTCAGAGAGTCAGATCTATTATATGTATCCAATATACAATATATCTTTTCTCCTATCTGGATCCAAACAAAAATAATCAGTACCTATGAAGAGGACACTTCCTATGGTATATGTTGTGCTAGTTCTAACAGTTTCCTCACTACAGTGCTTGGACTTTTTGCGGTCTGCAAAAGATAGAAGATTCAGTATACATGTGAAGTGTGCTCTCCCTGAAATAATTTGAGGCCTGTTGGCACAGAGATAGATATCATATAGAGTAGGTTCCCATCTAGAAAGTGGTCACCTTGCTGTGGTGGCTGGGCACCAAAAGTTTTGGTCAAGATATTTGCTTAGTACCACATATTCATTTATATAGTGATTATAGCATTAGTTTAAATGTTCTATGTTTGCATAGTTTGCTTTTATCTTGACTTTTATACCATAAGTATCCCGAAAGTGGCTTTTTTTTTTTTACTGAACTCTCATTCACCAATGTTCCAGCTATCTGTGCCTTCATCCTCCACCTGCATTCCCCATGCACCATGCTAAGCTGTAGTAAGTTGACATATCACATGCAGGGGGTCAAGTAAGAAATCCATTTTTCTGAATAGTTATTAATGTATTAATGAACATGAAACTACAATTAGATATGTATATGTATCAGGAACTAAGGGGAAGTTTATCATGAGGAGGATTTTTAAAGCCTGTTTTGTGGAAGTCTGCATAGGAATAAGTTGAATCAAATGTCGCACATTGTTTAATAAATTTGACGCATCTTTAAACATGACACCATTGTCTAGGTATCTTATTTAATTTTTTTGCTCACATCTCCCTACTGGAGTAAGACTGTACCTTTCTTTTGCAACTTTTAAAAAAGTTGGAGTAAAATTACCTAACATATCTCACCACACTCACCACACCCCTATTTCCAACATACCTCATCCATTTGAGCACAAAGAGGCTGTGTAAAATCTCATGGTGATGTATGATGTCGCCACTCCAGTCTGCGTGATGATGTCAGTACACACATGAGATTTCGCGTGGGATCCTCATTTAAGATTGCCACAGCAGCTTCTTCACACTCAGATGGATAAGGTGAGTATTATTTTTATTATTTTACCGAAAGCCTTAATTTTTTTATTTATCTCAGATGCAGCGATCAGTGATGAACGTGGCATCTGAAGGGTTCAATTGCAGTTCCTCATCATTGCGTCCACTACTTACAAATTAATTTTTCCTAAACTGGCGGTAAAAAAAAGTACATGTTCACCTCATCCATTTGATTGCGGAGAAGCCGTCACGGTCATCTTGATGGAGAAGAACATTGCAAATATCATGCTGTGACGTCACCACATCATTACACTGGATGGACGCAGTGACGTTACCGCATCCGGCCAGCGCAATGATGTGGTGACATCATCATTTCAGCGTGCGTGAGATTTGTTGTGTTCAAGATGGCCGCTATGGCCTCTTTGCGATTAAATGAATGAAATAAGTATTTACTTTTTTTTCAATCTCTGATTAACCCCTGAAAAGCCACAATATGACTCTCAGATGCCGCAATCAAAGTAGAACATGGCATCTGAGGGGTTCAATGATGGGGATGGCGCAATTGCAGTTCCCCATTATTGTGCCAGATACATACAATGGAAGTACTTCTTAACGAATTATATTTCTTGTTGAAGTTCGACAAAAGCAGCCGAATCAAGTTTTTGAAAACATTGCTCTTCACTAATTTTAAGTATAGTAATAAAGTTGAACATGGCATAGGACATTAAATAGAATAGCATAATAATATCTTAGTAAAGGTTATACTGTAACAAGAATGTAACATAAAGCTTTCCAAGGATGGAAAATGCCATTCAATTAATTATCAATTAATAAATAAATAATTAACTAAGTAAATAACTAATGTGGTGATGTGCAAGAGGTATGCGTATCGCAGTCCACACCCCTAGTCCTCTACAGGTTTCTACCTGGCCTGAGGCGAGGCTAGCTGGGATAATCACTAAGGGATAAATCAATCCTCATTGTGTGAGAGAAATGGAATTGAAAGAGAGCCTACAGAGGCTTTGTGTGGTCCCAGCCAGGAGGATGGGGGGGGGCACAAAGCTGAGAAAGCCTGAGATTTGGGGGGACCAGCGACACCTGAAGAAAAGAGGTGTTGCACGGTCAGAGTCAGGAGAACTACTGGACCCATCCCCCCAAGGTATTGCGTAGTCACTGGTCACCATCAGGAAGACTGGTGGTCCGAGACCCCAATGGGTTGTGTCCGTCACAGCTAGGAAACTGTCTAACTGTGTGGCTAAGTGAAGCCAAATGCCACATTGTGAACACTGAGCTAGATGTACTGTGTGACAAATAAAGCACTGTTTGAAAAAAAAAAAAAACCTGTTTGGCGAGAAGTCTGTCATTGCCGACCCCCTGTGACAGAGCGATCCCTTACACTAAATAATATATAAATAAATAGAAAATATAAAAAAAATTACATTTAAAAATTTACTGTAAATAAAACAGAAAAATATAGATAAAATGACTAGAAAAATAAAAATAATATGTTCGGTTTAACCCTGAGGAGGTGCACAAAGTACTTCCACTTCTGTAACTCTCCTGAATGTCATTTCATTGTCACTGTTTTCTCGTCTAATCTGCAGAGAAAGTAATAAATTCTACAAATATACATTAGCTTTTGAAAGAAACAGTTGAAAGTCCCATGACTGCAGAGTTTCTAAAATGGTGACCTTGTTTGTTAACATTTTAGAGGTGAATCTCTGGAGTACTTCAAAATGAAACATAATCCAACAATCCTCCTGCCCCCTGAGCTCCCCGGACCTGTCACTCAAAGAGGATAGAAGATCGTGTCAGTAAGGTGTGAGGAAA
This sequence comes from Rhinella marina, assembly GCA_900303285.1. NCBI lineage: Eukaryota > Metazoa > Chordata > Amphibia > Anura > Bufonidae > Rhinella > Rhinella marina. The sequence goes on along the minus strand of ONZH01010927.1, from coordinate 6,442 downwards.
AAGCAAATAATATTTCGACCTTATTTGAGCATATGTAATTAGTGCACATCAAATCTCTGACCTTAGCAAAGTGGTGACACACTGTATGGAATACATCTGCATGAATGCATTTTTAACCTTGCTTTTGTGTAATGTAAATTGCTTATCATGACCATTGTAGATGATAAATCCATGGTTTCACTTTGCAGAACATATTGATGTAGGCATCTTATTACTTTCAGTTTCTGAGATTTTTTTTACATGCATATTCTGTCTAGCGAATTAAATAAGCGCAAATTGCTTCAAAAGTAATAATTATATAAAATCTATTGATTGCAGTTACAGTACATGACACTTTTTTTTGCAAAGCATGATGAACATGAGCCGAGTGTGGAAAATTATTCCAACACAAGGGTTCCCAGAAACATGAGACAGTTCTCTACCTTCCATGTCCATTTTTTATATTAGTGCCTCCAGGCCCCTGGTGTAGAGATGAGCGAATCGACTTCAGATGAAACATCAATAGTCGATTTGCATAAAATGTCATTCTAATACTGTATGGAGCCTGAACTTGGGTTTGGTTCCATGTGGTACCTTCGGTTCAAAGTGGTATCTTTGATTCCAAGTGGTACCTTGGAACTGAACCCGAGTTCGGGAAATGTTTTTTTACAGCAGAAATTAATTTATAAAGTTACTACGCGAAGTCGTGCGAGACTTCGCAAAGTAATAACTTCGGCTCATCAGAGACAATACATTCTAATCCTGTACAAAGCCTCAGCTCCGTACAGTATTAAAAGAAAGTTGTATGTGAATCAACTTTGGATGTTTCACCCGAAGTCGATTTGCTCATCCCTACCCTGGTGCGACATCTACCTCTGCTCCCCTTATCGCTAAATCCCTGTGAGCTCTGTTGGTACTGACTTCCATTATTACAGAGACTCTCGGGCCTCCTGGAGGAACATATTATACATTTATAGTAGAGCTAGTAGAGCTCAGTCCTTTCATAAGCCAGAGAGTAGAGGCAAACAGATGTGTACTTCCTTACCTTTCCTCTTGACTTGGACAATACAACATGGTTTTGTGGTACTCTGTTGGGAGCTGTTTATGCTATATGTGTGTACATGTGGCAACAGTTTTGATGTGTGTTGCAGCCTGGCAAAGACTAGCATGTTGCCATGATATATTCAATTTATATCCTGAGAAACTATAGTCCTTAAAGAAGTCGTCCAGGTTTTTAATCCTCCATACACCCAGCAGTACCTGTCAAGAAACCTATACTCAGCTGCTCCATGTTTGTTCATTCCACCTCCATGGTCCCTGAACTACCTTCCCATGTGGTCAACATGCTTCACTGCATCCAATGACTGGCCTCAGCATTGATTCATCACCAAGTGGCTTATCACTGCTGGGTCACATACTGCTTAGGGACACGGCACCATTTGAGCTAGCAAATAATTTGTAGAAATAATCAGTCGATGCTCTGGAAGAAAGTGGTGCTCGTATCCTGGGTTGTAGGCCCTAACATCGAAGTAGAAGAAGTGGATCAGCACTCACTTTTTGATGCTAATAAATCTTCACTTTATTGCTATAAACAAAATATGATGTGATCATATGATGTGTTTCAGCTAAACAGCATCTTGTTTTTTTTTTTTAAAAAGCTGTTTAGCCGAAACACGTCACATCTCCCTGTATTGGACCTGATCAGCATATCAAAAAGTGAGTGCTGATCCACTTCTACTTGAAGATAGTTAGAGAAATTAGTGAAATTGTATCTGTAGAGTACACAGAAGAGAGGACAAATTATCAAAATGGGCCCATTATTATTGTTCTGTTTTGTCACCCAGAACAAAAGGGCCTAGAGTGAGCTTTCCCCTTTACAGAATCCTTAAGCCAATTCCTCACAATGCAGTGAAGAAGAAAGTCCTACACAAGTTCGTGCATCCCCAAAACCAAAGGTATTGGCACCAACTAAAACGATGCCCCCTTTCTCCAAGAGCCCCTTAAAATGTGCATGGTCAGCATGTATAGCATGTGTACCCTTGTCCTGAACATGTACAATCATCATATGACCAGGACAGATTTTTATCCAGAACTATGATATTGGAAAATTGGATGGCATTTGTACCCCTTCAACACAAAATTGGGGAACATTTCAATAGTTGTTGCTCTCCAACAGCTAGAAGTATATTATAAATGACAGATATGTAATTAGCACCCATAAAAATCCATAAAATTGAGTTGCTGTCAGGGATTAACCTGTCAACGTCAAGGCAATTTTTGAGTTATCGTTTCAGAAAAACAAAATAAGGATTCTGTATAGGGACCTCTTGATCATTTCTTTCTCTGCCAATCTCAGGAGCAATTGCATTCCTAATTAATGGGAGGATTTCGGGTGTGAAATGTACTCCCTTTTGCTCTTTGCAGGAAAATCAGTTTTGGATGGAGCGTGCAGTCAATGCAATTGAGTATTATTTCGAAAATGATGTGTTCAGTAGCAGACACTCCAGTGAAGTGCTGTATCCAACTAGAAGTACAGTAGGTTGTCTAGTAGAACAAAACTTTGACGCTTTCCTAATTTCCTCCCCCCTCCACCACCATGTTGTTCCTTTCCTTAATTAACTCCAAATGAAAGCTGAAAGAAATCTGCTATGCCGTAATTGTTTAATTTATTTTGATTTTCCACAGATATTATTTAGTAATGACTCATTTCCATAGTACGCCTGCAGCAGGGAAAAAAAAGAGAGAACTTTGAGATTAGACCTTTCTTAATCATGTCTTGTATCAGTTTAAAACATCAAAGCCTACGTCCAGGAATCTCGCGGTGACTTCCTGCTGAAATGCTCTAGGCCGCCATCAGCATGGTTCATCAGCAATCGACTGCTCTGCAGGCTCGGCAGCTGGAAGTACAGAGGCATGAAATAGTTAAAGCAGTCACCTGACCAACTATTAAAATGAACTGATTACTTATAAAAATGCATTGCTTGAGTGAATGCAACAAATTATTGTAATTATTCAGTTCTAATGAACCGTGTACTGCACCCATGTTTCATAAATTCTGTTAGCTGTCAGAGATGACTTCTAAGAGTGCCAATAATTTTTTGAAATTTGATGCAGATTTAGTTCAGCTGAATTGGTCAGGCAAGTCGATTTGGGTCGAAATAAATTTGACCCAAATCGAAAGTGCTCCAATTGCCCTGAATAGTTAGGGATGATGTTATCTGGTCTCCTAGGACTGTATGAAACTCATTCAAAGTTTCTTAATTCTAAGACAGCATAAGTAATCTTTAAGTGACAGTTACATTTATAGATATGGGTAAACGAATGGTAACTGTTTAAAAACACACTATACTCTAGGATTTGTTTAGAAAATTCAGGTCAAATTTGATTCATTTATAATTAATTTGCTCATCCCTAGTAGTAGTAATAATAATAATAATAATAATAATAATATCATGACTGGTTTCAGAGGTGACATGCTCCTTGTGGCCATGTCACTGCTAAAGCCAGTTATTGGCTGCTGGGAAGCATGTGACCATGCCCATGCAGTGCCAGATATAAACATTAACTTAAGCAGTGGGTAGCAGATAAGAATTAATTTTCTGTTTCAGGAGTCAGGCATCAGATTAAAAGTAATTATTACTGGAAAACCATTTTAAAATATATATATCACGTAGTCCATTCAAGATATGGTATCACTATGGAAATTATTCACACTGTCAATTATGGGCAATTACCATTTTGCTTTGTTGACCTACGTGCAAATCCACCTATAAGGGCAACATTCATCTAAAATTTTCTTATTGACTTTTTATACTTGACATCTTTATAATTTGTTTGACTTCAAAGGAGTTAAGTTTCGATGACCAATAGTGTTGAATGAGCACCATAGTGCCCAGGTGCTCGGGTAGAACACTAGGTGATGGTCGAGTGCTCTACTGAGCACCTGAGCACAATGGAAGTCAATGGGAGAACCAGAACACTAAACCAGGCACCCCTGGCTCTGAAGAGGGGAGGGTGTCTGGTTCATAGAGAAAGGTCAGAAAATGATGGAAACACCACTGGAATGGTTTGGGAACATCATGGGGAGGATGTCTGGATGCATCTTAGACTCCCAAGTATTTAGAATGTTCAAACATTATACAGTAGACGTAGGACAGGGAATAACGCCGTCACTAACGGCAGAAAAAATTACATTGAATGTCACAGGTATTTAGGTTGTTCAAACGTTATACAGCAGACATAGCACAGGGAATGTAGCCTTGATTAGCGGCAGAAAAAATGACACTGGATGTCAGGTATTTAGGATACCAAAAGTTATAATGCACACGCTGCGCAGGTGGTGTTAAGACAAACTTGTGCAATTTTTGCCCCAAAAGAAAAAATATATACTGCAGCCAGATATAAAAACAGTCCTTAAAAGGACTTTTGGGTCTTTTAAACAGAACTCCTAGCCCTGCCTAGCCAAATCCTATCCCTGCACTATCTGTCCCTCTTTGCGTAAACGTTATACAGCAGACACAGCGCAGGTAATGTCTCCTTGATTAGCAATAGAAAACAATACACCGGATGTCAGGTATTTGGGATACACAAACGTTATACAGCACACGCTACGCAGGTGGTGTTTAGGTCAGGCAAACTTGCACAATTTTTGCCCCCGCAAAAAATAAAATATTGCAGCCAGATATAAAAATAGTCCTTAAAAGCACATTTTGGTCTTTTAAACAGAAAAAATAGTCCTGCCTAGCCAATTTCTATCCCTACACTATCTGTCCCTCCTTGCAGCAGCTCTCCCTGACTCGGATTGAGCCGGGTCACATGTCACTGGGTGCTATATAGCACCGGATGACGCGTTCCCGGCCAGACAATCACTGTAATGCCAGTAGCCAACATGGCTACGACATTACAGTGAATGCCAGTACCTCCCGGCACGCTGAATGGCTGCGTGGTCCCGAGGACCGCCATGCTCGACCGAATTCCGTATTCGGCCAAGCATGTTCGCTCATCTCTAATGACCAATAAAATTTGCTCGATGGGGGTTCAAGATTTGAGAATCCCGGAGAACCTCTATGACCTTGGTCAGGGCTTTGCTAAGTTTGAAGATTGTGCAGTTTTTTCCCTCTTTGTGTTACTTTTTGTTATCTTGTTGGTTTTATATATTACATGTTGATAGAAGTTTCTTTTATAATGATGAAAACATTCTTCTAACATCTGGAAAGAACTGCAGCTTCTGAAAATCACATGCAAAATACATAAATCACAAGCTATAAAAATCATCAGATCTGCTCCTTAAATGTTACTTTCTTCATTAAGATATCTGGTTGACCCGTTCCTTGCCAGAGAATTTGGGAACAAATTGCAATTAAAGTATCTGATGGTTTTACTGACCTCATTAAAATGCAAATACAGACCAAGCACAATTTATTTTACTGCTGTAATAATCTTGGTTTTCCCATATAAATGGTAAGGTTCAGTCATAATTTAAGCTTTCATTTAGATGCGGTTAACAAACGCTTGCTTGCAAAAGTATGAAATACTGATAAAGGCATTCAAAGCTACATTTTGACTACAGCCCTTAAAGGGGTTCAAAGGATAAGTGATTACAGTCTGATCTGTGGGTATCTGATTGCTGAACTGATTATGTGAACGGGATCCTGTGTCTCCCAATTTGTGCTATTCCTTTCTGTGGATCTGTAGGAGTTTGCCAAGAGCTGTATTTGGCTTCTTTTTGGCATAAAAATTTGCATTGTCTGGTTCGCTGAAAAAAAAAATTGCTTTGTGAAAACTATTTTGCCACGAAGCACATTTCTTTGTAAGTAGCAGGTGCAATGTTGGGGAACGGCAATTGTGCCGCACCTCCATTATTGAACCCCTCAGATGCCGTGTTCATTGCTGATTGCGGCATCTAAGATGAATATTAAGGCCTATCAATTATTAATATTAAGCCTTAATCTTAGTCTTAAGGCTGCCGCGGCTATCTTAATGGAATGCAGCATGAAATCTAGCGTGGTGCTTGATGACCTCATCATGCTAGTCGAGATTTTGAGCAGGATCTTCAAGGTCGAAAAAACTGCATTCAATAGTAAACATGTAGTATTACTTTAAAACATCATGTAGTCTTAGCAAATGCAGTGTACTGCAAAAACTGCATTATTAATAAAAAAAAATAAAAAAAATACATTGTGACTGTGTGGAAACTTAATTACATATAAATGGATGATTGAGGCTTGATGCTCAATTTTATCTTAACACGCACACTGGTAGATACCACACATTGGATATTGCTTCAGCAATCAGGTATATATTCTGCTTAATTAAAATCACAGGCAATACCAATAAGTTGGAGTAATGCCAATCCTTGGGTATTGTTTCAGTAATCATACATATATGCAGCTTAATTAAATTGAACCCCCAAAGAAACTATTTAAATTGCAAATGTGGGGAAACTGAATACACATAAATGGCT